>WAAE01006275.1:0-83849 GCA_013400495.1 Nicator chloris | reverse complement strand
GGAGGGGGGGGGGCAGGGGGGGGGGGGGGGGGGGGGGGGAAGAGAACCGTACGCCGGGGAGAGCGGCAAAAGCTGGATGCCAGCAGGTTTGTGGAGGCAGCCGTCCCGCCTGCCCCCCTCCCCGGGTCACCGAGGGCTGCTCCACGGGCACGGCGTAGAGCCCCCCGAAACCTCCGCCCAGGACAGGGATCCCCACTGTGTCCGGAGGGATCTGGCCGTTTTTTGGCTCAACCAGATGAATTCATCTATTTAGGGGGATGAGTTTAGCTGCTGCAGTTGCAGGCAAACCCCCGCGATGGAGAAGCTCCCCGTCAACATAAAAGGAGCAAGCTGTGAGCTGGCAAGGTCCGGTTTTGAATTACACGTGGGGATTTTGATTGGGGGGGGGGGGGGGTAACCAGCCTTTTCAACTTTAATTTTCAGTGACAAACTACATGTTTTTAAAACATGAATCATGTTTCCCTCAAGAAGATCGCCAAAATGTGAAAAAAAAAAAAAAAAAAGTCCTGCTGTACAATCAGCTCCTGGTCCAAAAGGGATAATGTAAAACTGAAGATGACTTTCAAGTTTGTACTCCAGAACAGGCCACAACATGCCACATGTCAGAAAGCATCAAAAATTTGTAGTACATACAAATGCAGTTTGGGAGAGGATTAATCCTATTTGCACCATTCCAATGTGGTAAATACATAGCTCCTCTTAGAGCACAAAACTGACTTCTCCCCTCTACACACATAGGAGTGCCTGTTGGGTTTGAGACTGCTGCATCACCATGCTCAGAGGCACTGCTTTCTTGCTTCTCTGGGGGACCAGAAGCAGCTGAACTTGCTCTTTTCCAGAGAAGGAATTGACCACAGGAAAGGCAGTGATGGCTTGGATGCAGAAGAGCGACAGATCAACACGGTCTGATGCTGCACCTTCAGTCTTGGTACTTTTCCAGAGAAGGAATTGACCACAGGAAAGGCAGTGATGGCTTGGATGCAGAAGAGCGACAGATCAACACGGTCTGATGCTGCACCTTCAGTCTTGGTACTTTTCCAGAGAAGGAATTGACCACAGGAAAGGCAGTGATGGCTTGGATGCAGAAGAGCGACAGATCAACACGGTCTGATGCTGCACCTTCAGTCTTGGTACGGCAAAGTGGATAAATGAGGCTTATTCTCTTTTTAGATAGGGCACTTTGAGAGCTCCCAAAACTTACGAGATCCAAATTATACTCAGGGCTCTGACATGAATCAAGGAGTGAGGGAGGAGCGGGGAATAGATCTTTTAATTAGCAGCATCTCTGGGGGATTTAAGAAGAGAAGGAGGTTCTGACAGTAGGCAGAAGCATACCATTTCTCAGATCTGCAAAACTGTGCTGTTCTGTATTCCACGTGGAATCGTAGCCAGACACACACCGCCCTCTTCACCTGCTATGCAAGAGTGCCACTGAGCAGCTCTGGCACACTGTAATGCGCCTGAGAAGGAAAGAGAGTTCAAAAGGAAAATGCACGCCATCAACTAAGAGAGGGCATACCTTTGGTCATGCAATTGAAATAACAAGACTTGTATACTCTTTTCCACCAGGAGCTCTGGAAGCCATCACAAATCACAAGGGAATGGACTTGACAGCTAAGACGCACATTAGAGTTAACAAGGTTTGATTTGAAAAAAAAAAAAAAGGAAAGTAAGAAAAGGACTGAGCTGCTCTGAATCAAATTGAGTTTCAAAAGCAAGCTAGGAGACTCGAGAAATATTTGTGAAAAAACCAGCAAGAATTTACCAGCTCGGCCTTTGGCAGCTCTTGCACTGCCTATTACAGAGGAAGGTGTTGACATCACTTTTAAGCAAACACATCACAGGAGTATCAGGGCTCCCCAGCCACCCATGGTGTCCTTGAGCAGCACTGCAGGCAGATTTGCCCCCACAGTTACACTATTCTCTGTGATCCCTTTTGTGGATATTCTGCATACATAATGGCATCTTTCATCTGAGGCTCTAGAAGGCTTCTAGCACATTGATTTAACCTCAAAGCATCAAGTGGTATTAACAGGCTGCTCCTACAAACAGGAAATCTTCACAACAGACTAAAGGCAGCTGGTACCTCTGGGCTACCAATAGCGGCCTAAATTTCAGAGCTCTTAACACTCAAAGTATTAGTTTTTCTCATTTTCAAATGTTAATTTCTAATCCCAGAGTGGGTTTGTTGCCCAACTTGTCATGACTTTTGTCAGAAGGAAGCTCCAGGGAAGTTTAGGTTTCCATGAATCAGCAGGTTTTAATATTTTTTTTTAATTTTTTTTCAGTCATTTATAGCAAGCCTGAATCCATACTCTTCTTACAAAGGTGGGAAATGTGAATAATCCCCCTGCACTTTTCTGGAATTTACAGTGTCCATTTACACAAAAGGAAGACATTGGATGACAACTCCAGGTAGCACAAGAAGAGACTGATCTCCTGCCTTGCTGTGGGACAATAATTTTATTCCTGCTATTTTATTTTCTTTTTAGAGGTGGTGCTTCAGACCTAGATGTCAAGAGCAGGTTCCATTTGAGTTCTCAACTCCCAACACATCAGGCTTGGTGCAGCCCAAGGCAGTCCCCTCTCACCTCCACATAAGGCCCTGCTGGCAACAAGCCCCTGCTGCCTGCCATGGAGGAGTTTTTAACTCCTACATTTTGCTTATCTAAAAACAGCACCAGCTTGGGCGGGATGCAGGATGCCACACACTGGCAGTCACTCTGAAAGCACAGCCTTTGAACCCCCTGCACCCTGCTGCTCTAGACATGAGCTCCCTGCGTGCCACTACTCATACGCCATCTCCTCTGAATTTCAGTGACTGGAGAACACCTCTCCCAGCCTGCTCCTGCTACACCAGCCCCTTTCCCCTTCTCATGTCCAGTTTGGCCCATTCTCCCCCTCCCTCGATTAGCACCATATCTCTTTGCCAGGGATTTCCCAACCATCTATTCCTCCTCAGCCCTTACAAGAGATATCTCTTCATCTCCCCTCCAAAGCAGTTTCCTTGCCCTTGTACCATATACCTTCCCCCTATTTTCTCCATTTTCTGTATTGAGATGGCAGGACCCAACTGTATGAGCAGGAGTCAGAGTCGCTCAGGAGAATGACACATAGCTGGGGAAGGAGGTAAAATAGGTGGAAAGCTCTGCCTTCTGTTCTCCTCTTTGTCCATCCACTCCTTTTGGTGTTCCAGTTTCTTCCCTTTGGTTAAAATGTGCAACTTTCTTGGGAAAGCCATTCAAAGAGAGGAAGAAAAAGCCAGGGAAGAGTAATAGCAAACACAGCCTCTGACACGAGGCAGGTAAATTACAGATGGGGAAGGAAAAGGTGCCAACACACATACACACCCCTTCCCCATGGGGTTCCACTCAGAGGAAAACAGTCGTAAGGAAAACAGGCCTGTGCAAAGCATTTGGCCACTACAAGGACTTTTTTTATAGGGGAGAGGAACGGGGAGACACATGGTCTCTGCCAAGAAGAGATGAATAGGCAACCCTGGAAGAACAGGGACAAGGATTATTGCCCAGCTCTGGGAACTGATGCCTAAAACATTCTTGTGATTCCCTAATTGATTGGACATGGCATTCAAAATAGCACATAACAGAAAAGCAAGACACAAAAATGCTATCAAACTCAGCAAAAAGCCATCTCAAGTCCAGCCAACGATGAATTAGCTGGGCACAGCACTTTGAAAAATGGCAAGTACTATAAAAGTACTAGCATTAACACAGCATTATTAAGAAGATACTTCTTAGCAGACAGGAGCTTGGCACTATCTGTCTAGACGGGCAGATGGGTTTGGAGTCAAACTGATATTTTTTTCTTTTTTTTTTATTATTACCGTATCCACTTCCATTTATTAAAAGCAAACCTTTCTGTCCATGACTCATGCAGCTTAACTTTCTGTATGGCAGTGAAACAAAATTCTGATCATTAGAAATGATCACTGTGAACAGATGAAGGTAAGATTTAGAAATCAAACCCAATCTTCTATTTCTGTCTTCACTCACTACAAACATAATGCCAACTAATTGGCCAATATTACCATTGGCTTCAAATATGTAAGTAGTAAACCTTTAGATGAGATATCATTTAGTAGAACTCAGTGACACAGCGGGTGAGATTAATTCTTGACACTGGTTTACTGACCTCAGTGAAGAGATTTATTTGGTCTGCTGTCTGTAACTCTCAATCTGCCAGTCCCTGCCAAATCCACCCCATTTTAAGACTACTGAAGGAGTAAGTAAATTTGGCCCTGGTGCTTTGCAACTGAAATCCTGCCTATAGAAGATTTACTGCAATTAATTCAGCACCGCCCTTTGCCACTTTCATATCTGTGGCTTCTTTCTGAGAGCATTAACTGGATTATCAAGGACTACCTCCTGCTGCAGTTCTCCAGCCCCCGTTATGGACCAAATGTAGCCACATTTTATGGATGCTTTGACATGTATCTGAGGCCATGATCAAGACATACAAGAATTAGCTTTCAGAAAGAATAATAAACTGAAACTTTTAATCTCAGTTAAGGTTTTAATTTTTGATTTATTTTGTTTATTCATAGTCATTAATAAGGTTTAACTGTACTCTGATTTAATATACACTGACTACAGGAAACCAACAACGCAATATGCAGTTAGTACAAATTTATTTTCATTTCAGTAGGGTTCCTGAGCAGGCCAACAATAAGGAAAGCATGGACAACTCTCATTTTCCATTAGCAACTCTAGGACCACAAGCTTCCCAGATGGCAACCATCCCTAGGGAGGTCAACACAGACTATTCTCCTTTACTGGGTTGCTTCCTTCATTCTTTTCCATACCATTAAACCCAGTTGTGCATTTTAGCTATAAAACTATTTTTAGCTCTTCTATGTCTTTTCCTCTAATTCAGAGAAGGATTTAAGCTGAAGTTTACCTTAAACATAAACTAGAGTCTCCCTGAGTCAAAGAAGAATCAATGCTCATATTTATGGACTACTATCAGAAATAGAAATGCCACCCTGAATCATAACTGCCTTCTACAAAACCCGTTTAAGATGCCTCTTCCTCATGACACCTATAATAAAAGGACTCTCGGTGGCTGGGTTAATAGGCATAGCCCCCAACTGCTTTTAGATCATTTGTCTTCATTAGCTGCAAGATTTACCAGGGAGGAAAGGCACTTTAATGAGTGTTTGCATAGCACCCAACACAGCTCGACTCTCATCTTAATGAAGGTTAATAGCAATTAAGGGAAGCAGTAGTAGGTTCTTGTTTAAAGTACAATGAATGTTTATGTTTATCATCATACCAAAATGTTACTGGGAAAAGGTAAGAAGCCCTGCTCAAAACAGAACACATTTATCCTTTATATATACTGTCTTATATGCTAAGATGTCCAAGATTGCTTTCTTTAATGGTTGAAGGATTACTTTGGGCTCAAGGATTCCTTACAGTTAAAACATTTCTGACCTGGCATGTCTAAGCAAGAACTTTAGGTTGGCTATCTTTCCTGTCAAGCTATCCCTCTCCATTTATATTCTCACAGAGTGACAGAAGAGTAGAAAAACCCAGATTGGACAACAATAAGTAAACTCACAGGAAGGGGAAGGGCTGGTGTTTTTAATCTATCAAATATACTTCTTGAGGAAAACAACGACAACGCAAAACCCCAATTTATGCACTGTAATTTCTCTGCCTCTAGTTAGAAAAGTGCACAGTTGTTCCCAGTATGCTGCCTCATCTTGCTCTTACATCTTTCATTGCACAAAACTTTACAGCAGAAGTGGCTGCTCTTCACAAAACAAGGACCTGGGGCTGTGCCCAATGGCTCCAAGCCCACCAAGCCAGATGTCACCCTTGTTCCTTGCAGCCTGTCCCTGGCCCAGTTTGCCACATTGTCCCAGTTAGACATCTGCAATACCAACAGGAGAAATATCTCCATCAATCCCACAATTTCCCAGCTGCTCCTTTCCACCTCCATACTGCTTCTGCCCCTTTCACTTAGCCACTACAAATATTTATCAAGGCCATGGGAAGAAGCAGGCAAACCCTTTCAAGGTAGAACGGAAAATAGAGGAGAAACAATAAATCTGATCAATTCCTCGCTATGATTCCCTGTGAGATCTCATCAATGCGAGACTGAGGAGTGGGTGGTGTGTTGTGACATGAGCAGTGAGAATGACAGCAATATCACACCGCTGCCTCTGTCAGGGGCTATGCCAGCCTGTGCTGGCATCAGATGATGATGTTGGGCATCAGCCTTTATTTATGTGAGCAACTGGTCAAAATTATACCCCCTGTCCTTCAGCCCCCACCTGAGTGGGGCTCACAAGGACTGGCCCACCTCCAGCAAAGAGCCTCTGCATGCAGCCAGGAGCTCCTCCACCTGACATTTATAGCTGCTCAGATGCTTTCAAAATGCATTAAAACATGATCTGATTCAGATTACAGTTTAAGTCTCACATTGAATTCATGGGACATTGCCAGTAAAAACGAAAGTAGTGTAGAGACACTCATGCCTTCCTTCTGCTTCAACAGCTTACTCCCTCTGCAACTTGCTCTCACTATCAGTACTCACGGGGAAAAATCAGAGGTTACTTTCTGTGTTTTTTCCTCGGCAAACATAGAGGCATACCTTAAAGTTAGATGCCTTGTGTGCGCTCAACAAATAATATATCAGGATAGAAAGTAGCAAAGGATCACATTCCACTGTTTTCCTTCTAACTGAAATGCAGTCAATAGCTAACTGGACATAGACCTGCAAAACAACCCTGTGATATCAGCCTTGGGATCTCCGAAGGGTAAAGCCTCTTAACAGCATGAAAATGACACTGGTACTGTTGGGAGGTGGGGAAAGGCAACACCGAAACAAACCATCATCTTCAACTCACAGCTTTAAACTAAGCAAACTTCCCTCACCCAAACGACAAACGGTATGTGTCTGTCCCCTAGGCACTGACAAATAGCCAGAAAGGCATCTCAGCCTCTCACCTTTTGAAAAGCTTTACACTTTCCAAATAACAAGTATCATGAACAGCCGCTCACAGTGCAAATGTTTGATTTATCACACATCCCTTGAAACAATAATTTTAGGACTGGGTTTACTTGGTCTCCAGCAGGCGCTGCTCCCCGTCAGCCTGTGTGCAAACATCTGTCCAGCTGCTCCCACAGAGACGCAAGCACAGCCCAAAGTTGCCAAGCAACGTCCTCGATGCATTAAGCATCAGGCCAGCTCGCCTGCTTTAAAGAAGTTACTCAGAAAAATAGGCAGATAGGAATGCACAAGTTACGTAAGGATCCCGCATTTAGAAGAAGAGATGCTCTGCTGCTTTCCCAGAAAATTTTTGGGTGCACAATTTGTTCTTGGTAGAAAAGTAAATGTAATTCCTGTCATCACCTTCAAAAAAAAANAAAAAAAAAAAAAAAAAAAAAAAAGAAGAAGAAGAAAAGAAAACAATTTGTGTGCTGAAGTTTCTAAGGTTTCTAAACTAAAATCTGAATAAATATTCAGGTTGAAAAATCTGTTTCCAGGGCAAAAGCACAGAAAGCACACACTGCCTTCCCATTCTTTACTCCAGGAATAAGCAAGCATCCCTCAAGTGTACCTGAAGGCTGACACGGCACCACTGGTGACAGTTGAAGTCAAGCACATGTCACTGGTTTCAAATACATAATTAAAATAATCTATTTACAATGTGAACCAAAGAGTTCCAGGCTACAGTCTCCTCCACATTTGAACTCATTTTGCTCGAACTTCAGCCAAATTATTTCCAAGGCCCTCTTTATCACGCCAGTCAGAGTAGCCAGGCACCGACACTTTTCCAGGTTTAATGTAGTTCCTCTCTCAAAACAAAGTAACAAGCAGAAAAAGCGGGACTGGAATCTCTGTTTCAAGATAAAATCATGTCAACTGTGTCAAGGTTTACAAATGGGGCTGGTCCTCAGTTTCCCAACTTGCCTGCTCGACTCTGATGAGACCGTGGTGATGGGTTCCATCACTCTGCACTTTAGTATCTTGACCCATCTGCCTAGGACACATTTACAATCGCCATTGCACCTGTTAACAAGCACCATGAACAGTCCTTTCTCAACCAAAATAACCAGACCTTGCTGATGCTTGAGGTGCCAGACAAGGACAATCAGGCTGGAAAAGGAGCATTTTCAGTTTAAGACACCATTTTCTCCTGAGAAGACATGAAGTAGAAGACATAATGAAACCTATAAATTTTTTCTCAAAGGAAAAACACAGCGGCTTTGATACAAAGCATTACATTTACACAATATGCAGCGCACAGTTGTTGCCTCTGCAATTGCAAGAAAATTCTATAATTCAATTAGTTTGGAATAAAATGTCTCAAACCCCTCCAATTCTGACTTTGTTATTAAGTCCATTCCTGGAGGTTTGGGCCATTTTACTGCTATTTGTGCGGCAGCTAATCTAAAGTCTGAGAGTTATTTTTGGCAGAAGAAAGAAGTTACAAAGAAACACAAGCAAGCCAGATAAATGAACTCATAAAACAGCCTTCAGAGGGTTCGGATGATTTCAATGACTTGCTCTCCTATCTTCCTTTCCCATTTTGGGGAGAAAAATTAGAAAGATGAGAATGAAGTATTGGAAAGGTTGCATTCATAAGGTTTTATTACTGCTCCTTGTCCTCAACACTCCATCATTACCCCACCAAGCTCAGTGCTCTGAGTACCCCTCCAGATCTTTCTGCGAGGCAGGAAGGAGCATATGCCCCGGCTGTGTGCATGCTGACAGGCAGCACTGCTCACGCTGACCCTCTATCACAGCAGACACTGTGGTTAATCAGACAGGATACCTGCCTGCTAGGGCCACACATGGCCGAGCTCACGCCAAAACAAACATGTCCCTTAGAGAGAGGCAAGCTCTGCTCCTCTGGACCATCCATCCTAGACCTCCATGGCTACACCACCACCACCACTCGTCTTTATTTGTCATATCACTACACAGGGTGGACTGGAATGCCTAGCACCAAAGACGCTGTGGCACTGGCTTGTGGCAGAGCCTTCCTGTCTCTCCCTCCGCCAGCCACCCTCTGCTTTGCATTAAGCAATACAAAGTCTTGCTTTATTTTCCTTTTGGGGGGATTCTGCCACGCTTTGAAGGAACCTGAAAGTGATTATACAGACGAATGATGAAACATGAGCTCCTGTTCTCATGTTCCACTCAAGCAAAAAGGCAGGACAGAGAGTGACTTATTCCTGGAGAACTCAGCCTTGAGTATACACCACAATTGTGGTGACGCATTTCTTGGGGTGCAAGGGTGCCGAACCCCTTCAGAGAGCAAGATCATTTTTGTGTAGTACTCTGAAATTATCTTCAAAAAGAAAGTGCTCTCATGTCATCAGTGAATTCTTCACTGGTAGGTTTTCAGTTTGTTTTCCTTTGCCTTATTTTTAATGAGTAGCAAATAATAATGATAAATAACAATAATAATAATTTTAAACTGTAACTTTTAATGAACCATTCTTGGAATAACATGACAAAAAGTCTAGCCTTTGAGAGAAATAAATTTTCTATACTCCCCAACACCCATGAAATCAAATACTCTGACATGTGTCCACTATGATGATTAAAGTAAGGACTTCTGAAGTTAAACTCACCAATGATGAATTTACAAAGAAAGCAAAGCAAAATTTTGTTTTTCTGTAATTGACTGTGATCTTGAAATGCACATGAATCATAAGGTCTCTTGCAAAAGCTGCATCATCAATGTGGATATTTTATTCACTTAGCCTCTTTAAAGCTAAAATTATGTTCTGTATTATTTATCAATTTTATTTAGGCTAATCAAATAAAATTTTCACTTTGCAACTTCCCAGACATCCCATTATGTGATGTGTCTAAAGTTTGTACAGAATTCCTCAGTCAATGAACGTAGCGAAGCAACGTTCACCAGGCAATTACAGCATCTGAAAAACTCACCATAAAACAGCAGTTACGATGCATTATGTACATGCAAACTGAGCTATTATGGTAAGATAATATAGCATCTTACATCTTTCTTATCTTTGAAGTCCTTAATACCCTCAGCTTCTCTACCATGAGTACAGCAACTACTCTTAACCACTTCTTGTTACCTCTTTCAATGCCTGAAACCTATAAAACACTTGCATTGTGTAAGGAAAAGTTCAGCTATTTTTTGCTTACTTACAAAAGAAAGAGAAAGCTATGAAAAATAGAAATGTTTTGGAAATGTCTACAGCAGTGTAAGACTTACTGAGTTAAAGAATAAGGAACATTTTTGGTACAATTTACTTAGCTCACAGAAAGCAGTTGTAGCTATCCTTAGGCATTCACAAATATTTGAGAGCTTTACAAATGGGGCACAACTGTGCACCAAGATGTCACGTTTGAAACGGAATGAGAGAGAGGAAAAACAACTACTTTTAACCATGCAGCCAGCACTGAACTTGCACAAGCCCAGGGAGCACCTCCACCCTCTGGAGACCTGTAGTGGGAACTCATCTCCACCACCCCTGCACTCAAGATCAAGGGGGCTGGGGAGGTGAAGAACACAGCTGGTGTCCTGGGTACCTGAGCAAATAAGTGCCTGAGCATGACTCCAGAGGATACCAGGATCACATGGCAGGAAGACTGCATCTTAAGTACCAGGCTGTGATCAACCTGGTTTGTTATGGAGGACCAGCAATGAATCTGACCCAAGAAACCTAGGTTCTGTGGAATAGATGAGATGAAAATACTAACAAGTGGAGCAGACTAAAAGCAACCTGAATTTTTTACCAGAGAAAGTATTTTGAAAGCATTGCAATGTAGCAATAATATAATTTTCAACTGTATTGTATATTCTCTTTCACAAATTTTTAATGTTCTTGTATTTGTTTCTACACCAGGTTCTCTTTATACACATATATTTGGGGAAAAAAGAATATACCAGGTCTTTTTAATAATTTCAATTCCCTCTTCTTCCTCCCACATCTGTGCATCTCCACTTTGCTTAAGCCTTCTGGTTCCAAAGAGCAGCAAAGTAACTCATGGAAAGGAAGCTGAGGGTTGTAACAGCTACACGAATGAGAAAATTAAACATGGAAAGGAGAGGTAGTATGAATCGTTTTGCATCATGTGACATTTCTTAAATCACAACAAAGAAAAGTTATAAAAATTTTTCATTAATAATAGCATTGTGTATCTCAGACTCCTTTGTGGACAGACAATATTTGGATCTCCTCTTATCCAAGCTTCTTATACCTCTATAGAATATAATTTTATTTACTTTCTGCAGTCTTCATTGTACTCTGATAAAGTTTACTTTCTAGCATAGAAGAAAATCAAACTAATCATGGCTATTGGAATGAGAAAAAAAAATCAAGACATTTTGTCCAAGTGTTCTATTACACTGAGACTGCATGCACCTGTTCTAACACCTATTATGTTTTCTAATAAGTGATTTTATGAAGTGCTGTCCTCAAATTATTCTAAGCAACCGACAGATATTCAGAAAAAATTCTTAACTGAAAAAGATGACAAGCACTGGAACAGGCTGTCCAGTGAAGTTGTGGAATCACCATCCCTGTAAGTGTTAAAAAAATCATCTAGGTGTGGGGCTTAGGGACCTGGTTTAGTGGTGAATCTGGCAGAGCTGGGTTATTGGTTGGACCTGACGGTCATAGAGGTATTTTGCAATCTTAATGATTCTATGATTTTCAAGACCAGAATCAGAGCAAGCAGTTTGGATTTACTTGGTCATCACCAAGTTTCAAATCTGATTTGAAAGCTGCTCTGACTCGGAGCACGTTGGCGAGAGGAAAGGAGGGGTCAGACAGAAGCAGCCCTGCTTCCTCCATTCCATTTCCTAACGCATTCTCTGCTCTCTGGCAGCAGCCAACAATTATATCGGATTTCACAAGAGGGCTTCTCTGCCTGAACAGTTGGGTTGTTTATGAAACCAAGAATTAGAGCAGCATTATAAACCACGCAAATAAGCTGCCTCTCTGCGTGTGTGCACATGGGTTACCCATCGGCGGTACTGACAGGCCTTATCTCAACACATTCTTTTCCAACCAAGCCACTGAGGAACAACAGAGACTTTCTAAACCTCTGTTTGAAAATCTTATCACTCACTCAACAAGAGCCTTAAACAGACTATCAGGAGTCCCACAAGTACAGCACAGGTGGAAAACAAAAAATAAAGTCTGTTCTATCCATACTATCTGCCACAGTTGCTTTGCATAAGCAAACATGACACTTCTGCCTGCAACAGAGAGGTCTGATCTCAATAGTTCAGTGGGTGAAGCCCTTGCCCTTGAAAAGGTTGGGAAAACTCATCAGTTTAATGATGCGAGGGTGTCCCTGCCCTGTGCAGTCTGATATTCCTGGTGGCCAAGCCCAACAAAACCAACAGAAATGTAGTGTCAGAGAGAAACAGTGCATTCTCTGACTGCTCTGTTTTGCAAATTAGACAACGACAATTTTAATAGCTGTACAGTTTTGATTCAATTACTTTATTTGCATTTTATCCAAGAGTACCAATTCTATACTTGTGGAGAATTTTTAAAAATACCTTTTTTCTAAATAAACGAAGAGTACATTCAAGACATACAGCTACATTATGCTTAGCAATGAACTAATTATTACAAAATATACACTCATCCCAAAAGAATTCTAGCCTACTATTTCTGCCCATTTGATAATTCAATTCAAATGCAGACAATATTTGAAAATTACACACCCTTGCATGTAAAAAGACAACGACTGTGTTTAATATGGACAGTTAGTGCAATTGCAATAATTTCTCATCCAAGTTATGTGTGCAGTTGATTCTGCGTGCATCTCTCAGCATCAGATCGGCTCAGCCCCCCCACTCCTCCCGCAGCACAAGAAGGTCAGCTGCTTTTAATGCCGGAAATTTAGTGAAACAGCTTGGTTTGTTATTGCATTGGAACTGGTTTTAGTCAGGGCAGCTCGCAGCTAAATGGCAGGCAGAACAAGCAAATTCAATTAAAATAGCTCTGAGGCAAAAAGGACACGAGTGTATTAGGAAAATATAAATGGGAATTTAAACGGGTGCTGCAAGAGCATGACCAGCCCACATCACAACCCTGTCTTTCCCTCTTTCATACCCATGTTTTTCTCTAACAATGAAGAATATTTTTAAATAGGTTGCTCCATTTCACAACTTTATCTTATCTTGGCATGCAGCAAGCAGACAGAAGAGCCGGGTTTTCATCAATCCTGCCACGCCAATCCTTCCCTGTGGAGAACAACTTTCAAAACACATGGTCTGGAGTATCCCTCTTTCCCAAGCTTATTTTTTGGCCCCCACCACAGGGAGAAGGCACACAGAACATCCTTTCTGCACGATGGCAGGCTGAGCACAGGCAGGCCATGAGCTGCCAGCAGCCTCTGAGTGAAGAGGAAGGGAAGAGTAGGGCACAGCCCTCACAGCTCCAGGGCTGCTCTGCCAGAAAGTTCAGAAATTAGCCTGAAAGTTATTCAGGCCAGCAGAAACGTTGCCAATATTCACAGATTCACAGGAATGACCACAGAATCCCGTTTTTGGGGTTTTTTTCCCCTTGCTTTAAATCATTGCAAGACACTGCTCCACATGTGGTCAAGGGTAGTGTAACATTTTCTTGGGCTCACAACTCAGGATGGGAGTGGTTTGGGACCTATTCTCTAAAGCTCATTTTAATCTAAAGAGTCTTAGAGAAGAACTTCACCCATGAACTGTGCAGCCTCCCTAAGAGCCTTGTCTTCCGTACTAGGGCTCATCCATGCCTTGCTTTGCAATTACTTAATGCAATTCCTTCCCTTCATCATTGCTTGTGGCACCATTTTTATTTTCCAGCCGCAGAAAACTATCTAGATAAGGGAGAATCAAACCCTTTTTAGTCTCACTAGATATCTGACAGTCCTACAGCATACAGAAGAGCAGCAGGAATAAATTAAAATTAATTAATAAAATTAAAGAATTTTATATTCAACTACTTCTGTGTCTCTCAATGAGAGTCTCTCTCATTTTTTAATTTTTAAATCAACCGCATATGTGTTTGCATAACATCTACTCTAGATCCTGACAAAAATTTGTTTTCAATGGGTCTCTGTTGCTATAATAGCTCTGATGTGCAGCTACATCCTTCTGATGCATCAAATACCAGGACTCATCCAAATTACAAATTCGGTTCTGTTTCTGTGACTCAAAAAAAAAGTCATCAAAGCAATGTTCAAGTAATGCACATCACACAACTTCAACCTCAAAATTTTACTCTTCAGAGCTAACTAAAAACAGGCATTTTCTGAACTAATGTGAGTCAAACAAAGTTGTTTGTGGTTGTCGTTTTCCTGGATTTATTTTCCTTTTTTTCTTTTCTTAGCATCCAAGTAATGCGTCTTCAAGCACAAATATTTTATTTTCCCAAAATATGGCCGAATTTTCCTTATGGTTTGCATGATAGCATTAATAATCAGAAAACTAATGAACTTGGGATGAAGACAGACCTCAGAGGACAATGAATAAAATCTTTTCTGTCCTTAGTACCATCTACTACTAGGGCCACCTTCTTTTTAAGAAAGATAAAATCTTTTTCTGCTGTATTTTCTTTTTTTTCCCTTACACCAAATTTATTTCACGGTTTTAGTGATCCCTTTCAGATGTCAATATTGAAACAACAGGGTTTTTTTCCCCATTAATACACATAAAGGCACTTTATTAATTCTTCTCCTGTAGCATCTCAGAACTCCAGGCATTGAAAAAGAGCTAAAGCACACAATAAAATTTCCACATCAACAACAGGTAACCCTTGCTTTAGACAGCCAGGATTAAGACTAGAAACAGTACTAAAGTGAAAATATTTTGAAACTAAACCCCCTTTTCACAGTGAGTCCCAGCAATTTCACATTTCTTACATGAAATTATGTTTATGTTGTGTCTAGAGCAAGTGTAACTTGGCAGGAGTGCAACACTCAGCAGACAGATATGGCAGCGGCAGAAAAGATAGCAACTCTAAAAATAAAGGCTCTAACAGTATCACAAGCAGGAGCCAAAAATCAGAAGAAATATGTATTCACTATCACTGAGGTTAAAGAACTGTTGGAAACCCGTGCAGCAGAACAGTCCACTCAGCCTCTGAAAGACAATTTTACCTTTTCTTTAAGCCAATTGGACAGGACAATCTGGACTTCTCCTCTTACATCAGTAATGCTGAGTAACGCAAGCAGACTGAGAAGCTTCAGGGGAATTATTAGGGCCAATGCTTACAACAGAAAAAAATTGACAAAACTACTGGGAACACAATTTTATAGGTAAAATTACCCACAAGAATGTGTTAGCATTATACAAGCCAACGCTTAGAAATGCCAGAATTAAGTTGCCTGCTACTGATGAACAACGTTCAACTTTCCTCTTTCTTCTTTTTTTTTTGGGTCAGGAAGGAACTGCTGCCTTTTCCAGTGGAAAAGGTAAAGAGTATCTGAGAAATTGAGTCATGAAGACAGAGTTATCAATTTCCTCACTTGCTTTCCTGAGGTGCTTAACACTGATAAACGAGCACTGCAAGAACAGCCATCAATAGTGATAATCGCCATCTTTCCAGCCACATTTTCTGCACGGGGGACTGAGCCACACACATGATTGTCAAAAGCATCCATCATTTTGGGATGCCCAACTTGTGCCACCCAGGCAAGATCATTTACACTGCATGGTATCTTCTAGCACAATCCCAATACTTTTCAGCTGCCGCTCATCGTTTTTCTACAGAGACTCTCAAATCACTGCTCAAACCTCAGAAAAGGGAAAATTCGGATAACTGACATAGCCTCACTAGGGAGCTTCAGGGTAATGGACAGGATTGAATGGATCAGTGCAGTCCAGCCTGCTACTTCATCACCCCCATGGCCTTGCTGTATTTTATCACAGCCCTTCTGCAAAATATAAACAGGAGGCTGGCCAGCTTCTGAGCACAAAGAAGTCTAAACAAGTCTTACCTAGGACAAAGCAAAGATATCACTCTCTAGTACTTCCCCTGACTTGTTTCTGTCTTGCTTCCTTCTTTTCCCCCACTCTCTGGTCTTCATCACACTCTCTACTCTGAGGTTTCCCTTCCATCCATCCCTAGTCTTAGCAACTTGAACTCAAATCCTCATTGAACTTAAACTTTTTGTGCAGTACTTCACTCAGTAAGGCCTTGCCAAAAAGCCACACAGCCTGCCAAGCTAATAGGCTTTGCCTGAAAGCACAAGTACAACAGAACTTTTGAGAAAGAACAGAAAAAATCCTAATACAGGTAAAACAATATATAATCCTTTCATTCCTGAAAACAAGGTTAAGATAATTTTGCCTTGGGAAAAAACCCAAATCCCTTCTCTTCCCCTCCAGGTGAAGCATACACTCCTTTTGGATAAAACAGCTGAAGTATTTCAAATCAGGAGTAATTATGGGCTGAAAAACACTTTCCATGAGAAACACCTGACTAGCAGTCTGATAAAAATCAGGAGAGTTCAAAAAGCATAGGATTTTAATTGAATCATTGAATAATTATGATTGGAAGGGGCATAAAAATCAAGTCCTATCTCCTTGCTGAAAGCAAGGTTAACTTTGAAGTTAGATCACACTGCTCAAGCATTTGTTCTGTCAAGTTCTGAATATCTTCAAGGATGAAGACTGAATACTCCCTGGGCAACGTGTGTTGATATTTGATCATCTTTACCATGAAATTTAGTTTTTTAGATCTAGCAGGAAATCCTTCTGCTGCCGTACACTTTCAGGATGAGGCTAATCCACCTTATTTATAAATCATTCATAGGATTCCCCCTTGATTAATTTCTTCTCTGGGATGCATAAAGTCACACATGCCTCAAGTCTTGGTCCTTCATTTCATTCTTCAGCCTTCTTGCTATCTAGGTAAGCTTCATGCTGAAAATGAAAGCCTTTTTCTTCCATGGGAGCAGGACGCCAAAACTGGGCACAGGACTCCAGATGTAACCTGTCTCTTGCTGACTAGGGGGACTCCTCTTGGCATTCCATCTGTGCTCTTTTTTAACCATGGACATGGTTTAGTGGAAGACTTGGCAGTGTTATCTTTATGGCTGGACTTAATAATCTAAAGGGTCTTTTCCAATCGAAATCATTTTATGGTCTGTGATTCTGTCTTTGCCCTTCACTGCTGACTTACATTCAGCTTGTCCACCAAAAGGACTCGTAGGTCCTTTCCTGCAGTCCTGTCCCTGAGGCAGCCATCCCCCAGCCAGTGATTATTCCCTCTTAGGTGCAGCTCTCTGCAGTTTTCTTTGCTGAGCTTCACAGGGTTCCCTCTTGGTCCACTGGTGCAGTTTTTGTGGCTAAATCTCCAGTCCTTTGCATGGCACTGTATTGGTGAATGGGAATCACTTACACTCACCAAGAGAAAATTCTTTGGAGCAAACAGTCACCTGGCAGGACTGCCCATCCAGACCTGGATCCTAGCACACCTCTTAACAGCTCGAGTCCAAGCCTAGGATTGAGACATTTCTGCTCAGTCAGGGAACCCCTCAGTGCCCATGGCTCTCAAAGGCAGCCCTGCTAATGTAGGGCAAACCCCGCAGATTCATGAAGCCTGCATTAGAAAAGTCCCTCAAACCACTTCCCACAGAAGGAACAGGATATGTTTCTTCCATAATGACTTCTGGAAATATTAACTACCCTCATCTGAAGGCAGACAAAAAATCAACATAAACTAAGAAGTACTAAACCAGACGTGCAACAAGAAGAAATGATGGATCTTTTGGGGAACAAGATGAAGGGTGTAGAATTGACAGGTTTCTTTTTCCGCTCTCTGAGAAGAGCGTGAAGCTGATGGATGATTTTTTTTAAGGAACATATTGTTAAAAACGTTGGCAACATATTATCAACCTCTAGGGTCTACTTAATCAATTAAAATGTCTGACTCTAAAAGAATCAAATTAATATTAGACACAAAAGTTGAAGAAAAAGCAGGAAGCTGGAGAAATAGGTTTAGCTGATTCATCCCTCTGAGATCCTTGTTTAATTATACTTTGCCCACAATGGAGAACGAATTGTTTCTCAAGTATAAAGTTCACGGAAGGTAAATCCATCCATCGCCACTGCAGCAATGTACTGACGGTAGGATGCTGTGTTCCTACAATATTTAATTGACCCAGCAAGTGATGTGACTGGCTTCTCCCAAGGTCTAGTGTATGGCCCCACACCAAAGAGTTGATGGTGATCTCAGCTGGGATGTAATCACCTCCCACATCAAGGGCATTGCAGTTGTGCTGCTTGTCTAACAAAATACTTTAACAGTGTCCCTGCTGTGGCCAGCTTTGCTTCCTCATCATCCTCTGCCCCTTCCCCAACCATTAAAGCACCATGTGCTACATTCCTAGGGTTTTTTTGACGTGGTTGCTTTTGGTATCTTGCCCTCTGCTAGAATAGTGTGAGGAGGGCTGCTACAACAGCACACGAACTTCACTATTTGTACTTGACACATTTCTACTGTGGAACAAAAATAAAAAGAAAAGTTGCTGTTTGTTAGCAGTTCAGCTCCACTTGTGGTTACCGGATTGGATGTCAGGGTCAAAAACTAGATGCGAAAAACACAGAGCTGATGCTCTCTGTAGGGAGCCAGTTTCTCATCTGTCCCAAGCTGGCAGGGCTCCACACTGGCAGTCTGGCTCCCAGTGTAAATGGGCTATAAGCACAGTCTTTGCTCTATCTGCGAGGTTTGGGGTATCTTAAATTTGACGGTCACTGAATGAAACCATACTCTGAAGTTTAGAGGCAAATTGTTGAACTGACTTGTTAAATTACGTTTCATTAGCTGTAGGAACATTACGGTTTCAGCCTTTGTTATTTGAGCCTTCAATCTGATTTTTTCAAGACTCTTTCACTGCACAATTTTCTAAAGCAAATTATTCTGAAAGGTTGTGCAACTGGCATGAAGAGCAACAATAGAGTAATGACTTTCCAAGCAATAGCCAGGGATGCTGGCGAGTCTTTTTTTTTAAATAGCAAAACCAAAATTTTCTAAGGTTTCTCTGCTCGACAGTCCTCAATGGCTTCATATTCTCAACCCAAAGGTGTAAATCCCAAGTGCCGTGGCAATGTGAGAGCTTTGCACTCCTGTTTGTGAGGAGCCTCAGTGAGCTGTGATTTGATATGCAACACAGCAAAAGGATTGCCAGCTGCCAGCAGAAAAGGAAAAGAACTGGAAAACAAAGTTTGAATTACTTTTGTAATTCATCAGCTAGGTATTAAGGAAAAGAAAAGAATAATGACTGATTCAAAGCCTGTAAGGAATTACTAGGTTTAAATTTACCTCTGGAGAGAATGAAATCACATCTGGAGCTTATTAACTTTTTCCACAGAAGCAGAGCATATTCACTTGTGAAATCTTAAACAGCTTGAAATGATAGACATGTAAAATACAATTTTAAAAAAGAGATTCCAATAAAAGATTTTGAAAATAACAGCTTTAGGCATCATAAAGACTGTGGTCCTACAAAAGGTATTAAAAAAATTTAACATCGTTTATTCACTTCCTAATATTATTCTGCATATTCTCATACATGATCAGGTTTTGTTTACTGCTGTACTTGAGAAGAGTAGCCCCATGACAGTTTCAAGCTGTAGGCACTAAAACTGGCTGATGAACTTCAAGACCATGCTCTGAGCACAGCCTTGGCTTGGGAAGTTTTCAGGAACAAGAAGAAATGCAGCCACCAAATTAACGTGATATTTTGGATCGCATTAGTTATTACCAAAGTTTAAAAAGATTTGCATTTGCTATTGGGTAGCTTCAGAGAATAATTCAAAGAAACAGGCTCAGGTTCAAAAGCACTATGCTTGGGGAACCTTATCCAAGAGCTTTCTGCTGCTGCAATCATATGTGACATCAGAGGAGGTGCTGAAGCTCCATCCCTGTGAACACCACTCAGAGAACATGCCACACAAAATCCCTTCAGCACCCCAAATCCTGCCTGCTGCAGGCTGCTATCATTGCTGTGCTTGGGCACTACTAGACCACAGTGCTGAGGACACAGGGGCGGTACCGGGATGCTGGCTCACATTAGTTACAAATATCCTACAGAACCTGAGACAGGGACACCTTTTCTATTCCTGGCCCTGCAATGCAATGAATGAGATCTGTGTTGAGGTGAAGCATATTCTCAAAAAAGCCAAACCAAATCTCAAAAACCTACCAAGGGCTTATTTGTCCTGGCTGATCTGCATTTACTCCTCCCATCACTATCACCAGCAGCAGAACGAGGCATTCAGGAAGAATAGAAAATAGTAATAAAAATGAAAATCAAGTCTGAAAACCTTTCCTGCCACATCTTGGGGAGGGAGTGGAGCAGGGGGAACTCCTAAACCTTAATTTCCCACTCTAGTTTGAAATTGGTACAACATGCAGCAAAATACAGCCCTGCCCAATGACGGAAAAATTTGGTACAAACGAAAAATCTCTGCAAGCACCAGACAGCCCACAAGGCTCCCACCTACTTCAGGATTCCCTTGAGCAACCCACAGCTAAATTTGACCTCATCAAACAAGGACCTCTCCCATTTTTGCAAACGTGTGTTTCTCACAAGTGTCACGGCTGAACAGCAGAGGAAGGTTTTGGTGACAAGAGGCACCAGATGAAGTGACTGATGATTTCAGAAATCACTGAAAATCCAGTGTACTTAAGGACGTTAATGTGTTCGTGAACTACAGAGACTTCACTGTTGGATTGAGGCACCAGCAGGTTTGTACAGCCACAGCCCAGGCACCTGCTCTCTGCACAGACCCCAGAGCTGCTATGGCCCATTCCAAAGCAGCTGCTGGATAAACAAAAGGAATCATTCACAACGTGCAGCCCCAAGGGCTGCCATACCCTCACAGATATTTCATCTGTGGCTCCTGCCACCAGAAAATGTCTGACTCACAGCAGGGAGGCCTCACTGAGCAGCCAAAAAACTCCTGTCAGGTCATCAGCACTAACTGAGAGAAGGAAAAGAGTAATTTTAAAGTGGCATAGCCTAGAAATTTAAGCCTCCTGACCAGGGTTAAATTCTCCAGGAGCCTGGAAAATTATTTCACTTTGCCAAAACCATCTTTGTTCTCCTGAGTGCTTCCTATCCAACAAAGCATGTAAAATATTGTATTCTTATAAGCATGACAGAGTTTTCTATTGAAAACAAAACCACAGTCCACAACTTCCTCCCCCTCCAAAAAAAAACCCCCAAAACAAATCAAAACAAACCTAAACCCAACCTAGTTAAGAACTTTGCCGTTGCTGAAAACAGAAATAACCTAATCCTACTCATCAGTGTCACCCATGTTGTGAAAAACTCAAAGCACTGAATTTTTATGCTATAAGGATGAAGGCTATAAGCTCAAGGTGATCCCTTTAGACATTTTATTCCCATTCCTCTTAGCGTATTTATTAAAAATGCCACATGTATTGTATAGGGCAAAAAGTCAGTCCAGAAAATTATACATGCAAGATGTGAATAAACCAGATCATCACCTAAATCATTATAATGTTATATAGACAGGAAAAAACATTTGCATATTAGGAAACAAAATATTTTTACAAAGTACTTGGAAAAGAACTTGCAGTAACCAGCTGACCAGCAGCAGAGTTGTTTCAAATTTACTTTAGGTTTTCAGCAATATTCACATTCCTACATTGTGAATTTGAGAGATGCAGAAACTTGAAAAACAAAAATTATTCACCTCTTAAAACAAACCACAGAAAAAGACCTGCACATAATCCACATTAATGCTATTAAAGTACATTCCTCACATCTCACAATCAATTTTATCTTATACTCTCACTTCCCTTTCCAAAATTCCCAATATCAAGTATGGAACATGTATCAATATCACAGAAAATAACACTACAACACACTTTCTTTGGAGAAAAAGTAAAATTAGGAAAGCATGTTTAACTTCTTCCCAAAGGATGAAGAGTGCCAGGCAGCAAAAACTGCTCACCAGAGCTGTCACAGGGTAGAGGTTCTTGAGGATCTGCACCAAACCTGCAGGAATGCAATAGCCTTTCCTGTAGCCAGCTGGCTGTCAAAGGGTGATGGATTACTTACTCAGCCAAATTACAGGAACAAACAATTTTGAAGTGATTTGTATGATTTTAAAACCTGATTGTGACTGAAAACAATCACCCTTAACATCATCCTGGTACCACTCGAAGAGACTTCATTAGGATTTGCGTTTCCATTAGCCAAAAATTGCAATCAAACCCTCCAGTTGTGCCTGTGTAAAGTGCAGCTGCACTTTGCCAGGACAAATTCAGAACCCAAGATTAAACCAGAGCCTCTATCCACCCTGACTGACAAAACAGTTTCACAACAGAAGTAGGAAGTAAAGAAAAGTCTCTATCTGGGCTGACCCAAAGGATACTTTTCCTCCACTTGTATGTAATAATATATCCACGTATACACAGCCAGAGCACAGTATTGGAGAATATGACTTTTTTTATTAGTTCCTAATGTTTTACTATCTGTCCACGCCAAGATAACCACGGATCGTATCTCATCAAATGCGTAACGAGCCAAATTATTCTCTACTACTGTAAATCAGTGAAGGTCCATTGATCTCATTACAGGAGAGCAATTCCCACTTGCAAGAGGGTGGGGGAATACTTCTAAATGAGGAAACAGAACAAACCCCTTAATCATGGGAAACCTAATTCAGGAACAAAATGCACACAGATCACTGCCTTTTTTTTATTTTTTTTCAGCTGAACAGCTATATTTATACCAAATATTCAGACTCAAGAGTTAAATAGTTTCAGAAAAACTTACTGAGCTTCAGAGACTTCGACGACTCTCTGCAGTGTTTGCAGAGTTGAATAAAAGCAGTTTCCTTCCCCTGCAAAACCACCAACGCCTGGGACTCACTTGGCATTCCTAAAGCATTCCTCTCTCCATCCCTTAGCGATGATAGCCAGGGCCACTGACCACCAGGCACCCTATTCATCCCCTCCTCTGCAGCCACCACGGGTGACACTGCCAAATGCAATGCAGAAACCTGAGCAGCACCTCTGCTAATGTAATTGCCAAAGCCTCTGGTGAACCCTGTGCATGTGTTTTAGAAATTTGGGGCAGGGGGAAGGATTCAGGAGCAAGTAAGATACCCTGATCTCTCTGCCATGCATTGTCTTATAAAAACTTCTAAAAAAAAGAAAGGAGGAACACTTTAAAAATCAAACTATCAATGGACTTTTACTCTATGAACTGATGATTTGCTTACATTTCCTCTTGGTATGTGATAATATATGTCTTGCTACAATGCAGGCTAGGTAAGAAAACACATTTCAACAAGAACTTATAGAAACTGCTTGTAAGTGAACAAATTGATATATCAGAAAACTACTTATTTTTGCATTGTGTATTAATAGTTTTCAAGAATATTAATCTAAAGGTATCATTTTTAAAATAGTATAATGAAGAACTATTCCTACTAAACTTTATTATTAAGTATACACAGTCTTACATGAAAACTTCCAAACTTGATAGAAATTACTTAATTCTAGTACACAACATGAAGTTGAAGGACAAAAGAAGAAAGTAAAATGGATCCAACAGGTATAATGCAGTTAATTTGGCAGAAGTGACATCCCACATATAATATTAAAAAAAAAAAAAAGCTTATACAGCTGCTTTTGATTCCATATGCAGCTCAGGAAAAGGCTGAGAAAATGGTGATGGAAGATAATTAACTAGGGAGAATCTCTTCCAATGGTCATCCCAGACAGTTGTCATTAAGAGAGAAATTTTTTCTCTCCTGGGCAAGAGGCCACAGACATCACCCAGGATCCTATGGATCTCTGAGGATGGGATACTTGTAAAACCAACGGTACATTTTGGGGAATTTCTTGTTCTTTGGGTTTGTTTTTAATGGTGTGTGCTGGTATAGTGTTTTTCCATCAACTGTTGCTGCTCTGACCAATGGGTTGTGTTGAACTGTTACTGTCTGAGACCCACAAAAGAGCACAGGATGTCACAGCTCCATACCAGGTAGAACCTACCCCAAAGTGAGAGAAATTTACCTCTCACAAAGCTCTGGCAAAAATAACTAATAATGCTGAAATAATAGTAATCTTCATCACTGGACCCAAAGAACACCACCCCAGATGGGGAAAGCATATGGAAGAAGCTGCAAAGTCTGTGCCAAAAAATATCTCTCTGCCATGTAGAAGAAAGGATAATAGATCTCTCTATATAAAAGCCCAACCTCCTGCTGGTGGAAGGAAGGATGTTTGGATTTGATTAATAATGGCAAAATGCTTTTCTCTCCTTTACAAGAGCCTCTTAATGGTATATTACATTCATTATCAGGAGGAGGTATGTCACTGTAGGAAGGAACAGCAGTTGCATCCCTCCAAATGCTGCTTCAAGGCAGAGACTGCAGCTGAGGCATAGGACCAGAGCCAGAGCTGGTTCCTGGGACACAGCAGGGCAGGCAGGAGAAGCCCATGGATGCCCAGCAAGCCCATAATTAGCAGTCACTGTTTTTCTCTTAGTGTCACCACAAAAGGGAACTTTAAGAAAGATAAAAAGCTCACCAGAGCCATTTCTGAATTTGTGGTACTGGTCTGAAAACTTGACAGCTAATAAAAGTCCTTTTCTGGCTGTATTTTGTACAGGAACCAGGGGTAAAGGAGAACCTAGAGAAAGGCAGCAGGCAAGAGAAATTGTTTAATAGGTAAAAAGAAGATAAATACATAGAAGATAAGAGGGTTACTCTGTATTTTATCAGCTATCAACCTGGAAGAAATGTCCAAGTGAGGGCTGAGGTATTGCCGAGAGAGGGAGAAAAGGAACTGGGCCATGAACATGAGATGGTGATGGTAGGAAAGAGTTGAGAAAAGAATGCTCTTCTGCTGGACTGGCAGAGCTCCAAGCTAAAACCATGACACCAGAGGAGGAGAGAATTAATTTGTCCTGAAGAGTCAAAGTGGTTGTGCACTATCTGCCACACCCACTCTGCAGCACATTTGTGTCATTTTGTTCAGCGGTGACATTAAAACCTGGGCTATGTCCAGGCTGCCATTTAACCATGGTTAGAAAGAATATCTCCAGAATGTAAAATCTCCTTGTGTAGGAGCAAGCAGCAGCACATCCTGGGGAAGTGCAAGGGGGAGAATGTTTTCACCAGCAGTAGTGCTATATATTCATTCAATCCACTAGTAGATCTTCATGTTGCTGGCCAAAACACAATTCCTAATTCAAAACATAGTACCTCATGATGGATGAAAGAAGCATTTATCTAATATGTTGTATGTACAAAATGAAAATAAAAACAGGCTATTGGAATTCACTGTATTCCTATTCAAAAGCTCAGAAGATTTGGTATAATAAAAAAAAATATTTACAGAATAAATGTGATGAGCCAGAAAACTACTGATTCATTTGTGTCTGACATAAGAACAAATCTAACTGCATTAAAATGAAATAATTAAAGTTTCTTCTAGTAAATATGAACATTTGGAAAGCACACATCAGTAGCTAAAATGTTAACTTTATTGCAAGGATTTTCTTTTCCCCATGAGACTGTGTACATATCTAAGGTTGGCATCAGACATTAATTACAGGCAGGGAACATTTTGTAGAGGTTAAAAACCAAAAGCTGTCTTTGGTGACCCCTCTAGGTAGCAACTGCAAGCCAAATGGATCCACTTCTGGGACACTTCCAAATCAGTTCTCAGCCTATAACCGTAAGAAAATGCAAGGCTTTTAAAGGGAAACCCATTTTTCAAAACTTTAATGCAGTTCAAAAGATTTGTCCTGGTAAGTGATCCAAACAGGAACAAGCTTTCCAATGCTTCTCCTGGAGTCCTGGGCCTTGTGTTTCAATTCTGATCCCAGTCAGAAAGTTCCAGTGGGTCTGCAGCACTCTGCTTCAGCTTTAGCAGAGCCACAAAAACCAGAGCAGGAGGGAAATGAAAAGAGCTGGTAAATGCGAACACAGCATTTAAATTAGGAAAAGTGGGATACAAGGGAAGAATGGGAAGCCATCCAGCCACTTGTGAGCCTGTGCAAAGGGAGCCACCAGCCTCGGCAGCACAGCACCCCATGCAGCTGCCCAGGGCCAGCAAAGGGGTGGTACAAGGGGATGAGGTTGGCACTGAGGTGGGATCCAAGTGGCACAGGGCTGAGACAATGGGCAGAGCCCTGCCACAGCCAGGAGAGCTTGGTGAGGGGCACCTGGGCTTCCTGAAGCATGACAGGAAGGCATGGAAGGACAGCAAGAGTGGAACACAGTGGAGAGGCACCAAGCACATCAGCAAGGGGAGCTCAGGAGCACTTAATCATGAAGCAAGGGGAAGATCCGAAGGAGACATCTGTATGCAGTGGGGAGGGAAAAGTGCATCTGAGTCTTTTAACAAAGCAACAGGTCAGGCAAAACCACAGCAAGACTTCAAGAGGAAACCCCAACAAGGAGTTACAAGTGTACTTTGGGCAGAGGGACTGCATTTGCCAAAAAAAAAAAAAAATTCCCAATTTCCATCTCAGTGTGTCCTTTTTCTAATAGTAGAATAGGTGGTTAAAATTTTTTCTTTCCTGTTTCAAGCAAGAAGAATTTATTAGCAGCAATATTTTTCCAAGATAGCTTGGGACATAATCAGAGAATCATAGAATGTTTTCGGTTGGAAGGGACCTTAAAGATCATCTACCTCCAACCCTGCCTGTCATGGGCAGGGACACCTTCCACTAGAACAGGTTGCTCAAAATTTTATCTAACCTGGCCTTGAGCACTTCCAGAAATGGGCCATCAGTGGCTTCTCTGGGCAACCTGTTCCAGTGCTTCAACAACTTCACAGTAAAGAATTTCTTTCTAATAATCCCACAATTACAAAATCACTTAAACTCAAGCATGTAAGAGGTCCTTTTGACATTGAGACCACTCACATACTCTGTCTTAAGTAGATGTGGAGTATGTGCATGAACACTGCCTAATTTAATTGCGTGATGGCCTCTGCACCTTCCCTTCACTTTCAGACTGCAACCCCTCTTAATGCACACACCCTTCTCTCACCTACCTTCCTGCCAGCAGGCTTCAACCAACAGGGTTCTCCCATTTTATTTTTTTTTTAAGCTGGAAACGTTGCAGCAAGCCATTTTAATAATGTACAGAGTAGCACTGGTGTAACATCAGCAACACTAAATTTTATATGCTAAGCCATCCAATTCCTACTACAACATATGTATGAAGTTATCAACCAGGCTGATCTGAGATGTAGTGCAGTCACAGATTTTTTGAAGGCACATTTCCTTTGTAAAAAGCTTAAGGACTATTTTCTCTCAACAATAAAATGACAGATATTAGGACTCTATAAAGGTCAGAAGAAATGAAGTGATTCCTTCACACAAGAAGCCTTTTTTTTTAGATCACCACCAGATGATCTAAACCAAAGTTTTCTTATGGTTTCCCTGCCTGCCACCTTCATCCAGAAAAAAGAAATAGCAGTGTATTTCACCATGGGTGTCTAAGTTCTCATTTCCAAACATCCCAGAAGTGATGGTTTCTTTTCTATTCAAAAATAAACACATTGAAATACAGCAGGTAAAATAAACCCAACCAGGAAAGTTACAACTCCAGTGCAGTCTAGCATTGATTAGCTCCTAAGAGCTTTATAAATACATTTTGGTGACAACACCACCTGAAATATCTCACTTGGTGGTATCATCATTTACCAATACCGCATTTTTCCTGCTCTGATTGAGCTATTTTGATGTAACAAAAAAAAAAAATTCTTGAAATATTCAAAACTCTGATTATTGCACTTTTCTGGGAAGCATTCTTTTTCTTTAAATTGTTTTTCCTAGAACTGATAACATTTACATTTTCCTTTGGAAGAAAAAGATTTGTCTTCATAGCTTCTCTTTGTATTTTGTTTTATATTATCCTTTTCAACACTGAGCACAGCAAAGAAGAAATATTTGCATGCTAATGAAAATCAAAGTATGAAAGCCATTAAATCAAACAAAAAGTAAAATCATCTCTGGAATTAATGAAACTACTCTTCTCCTTTTACAACATTAATTCAACACTTTCTTTTACACACTGGTTGACTAGTTGTCAACTCTTCCCTTAACCAAAGTTATGAAGAGAAACTAACTTTCATGAAATCAACATTGTATAGTGCATTCTAAAAAAAAAAAAAAAAAAAAAAAAAAAAAAAAAAAAAAAAAAAAAAAAAAAAAAAAAAAAAAAATTTAAAAAATAAAAAATTTAAAAAAAAATTTAAAAAAAAAAAAAAAAAAAAAAAAAAAACAAAAAACAAACAAACAAAAACAAACAAACAAAAAAAAACCCCAAAACACACAATTGTACTTTTTTTGGTATGCTAGGACATGTATATTTTAATTGACAAATTTAGATCACATACCAGTTTTTCTAGGATTAAAAACTTTTAGGTATGTGTCACACCCTTATCACTTCAGAGCAAAGCAGAAATTTGAGAAGGATGAAACCATTACAAATGCTATTGCATATTCCAGTTCAATCTAGTTTTATATTGCTATTTACACAGCAGTAAGCTCCCAAATAACTCCAATTAACCTCATGCCTATTTTTTAATGGAGAATATCTGCAAACCTGCTTGGGCTTCGAGCACAAGGGCCTTAGTGCGAGGGCAGGCAGTCTGGCATAGCAAACTGATAAAACCTGGATTACTTGTAACCTGCAAACTGCACTGCTGGCAGAGCAGCAACTTTTGGCCATTGCATTACAAAGTATCATTTCAGAAGGTGCTCTGCTTGGGTTTTGTAACAAAATAAACCTCAAATGACTTCAATGGTGTGTATTCGGCTTTAACGATGCTATTTAAGACTATATATTATGTTGCGTAACTTCTACCTTCAGACTGGACAATTTCATTAGTTTCCCCTATAAAAGGTGGCTTTAATAACTAAGCTTTTAAATTGTTTTGCCCATAATAAATAAACGACGTTAAAAGGCACTTGTCAGCACTGAAGATCTGGATCCAGTCCCAGAGTAGACATTAAGGACATAGATTAGATGAAGCCAACAAAACTCTCAAAGCAAAGGTTTTCCCTATTAGCTGTAGCATTTTTTAAACGAGATACAGTAATATGATTTTAATGCCAGGTGAATGAGGTCAGACAAGAAATGACGTCAGCAGTAAGAGGCAAATTTGTACCAATTTCATGTCTACAAATTAGAGCAAGCTTTCCTTCAGGAACGATTTACGTCTCTTTCAGCAGAGAAGAAACCAAAAGCAAGACACTTCACAAGTTCAACCTTGTGAGAACAGAGCTCCAATACAATGACGTTTGCTGTTATTTCTTACGGGCACATTAAGAAGGAGGATGATAGCATGCCTTTTCCAACTTAAAAGAAAATTTAATGTTAAAAGCAGTGGTTTAGGTCATGAAACCAATCCTCTCAATCTCAGGACAGTAAAGTTTCCTTCCCTATTTCTCTTCCTTCAGTTTAAATGAATGTCCTTTTAGCAGCACATTTCTGGCTCATAAATTTCCAATGTCACATGCTATCATGGCACAGACCCAAGAGGTCATGCAGCTACCAAAGGCATCAATCCCCAGCAGAGCAAGAAAGGAGTTCAAGTCAGGTAACCAAAGCCAATGCAAAGCTGTAGGTGCTAGCTGGGTCCAGCTCCCAGGCCAGCAGGCTCAAGTTTGTGTGGGGAAAAGGTACAAAAGTTCTAGAGAGGTGAACAGACATCTACTGTGACACAGGTGCTGTGCCCACCATGCTGAGGAACGTTAACAGCCAGGACCTGACCGCAACACGGTCTGAAATTCTCATTGCAGAATGGTTTATGTTAGAAAACACCTCCAAACCATCGAGTCCAACTGTTAACCTACCACTGCCAAATCCACTGCTAAACCACATCCCAAAGTGCCACATTTACTCACCTTAAAAATACCTCTGCTCTAGATAAAGGATCTTAGCACCCTTAATCTAGTTAATTGATGTATTAGTGTATTCTTTCTCTCTCAAAAGACACTACCTGACACATCGATTAGTTGATGCCAACTGTCTGCACTTACTATTTACTTCCACAGTGTGCTATTTGCTACCTCTACCTTAAAGAGAACAGGTAGATTATAAAGTATTTTATTCCTTTATTTTACTTGGAGATACCAACTCTGAAATAGTTAAGTTGTCTTAATAGTCAAACGCTTTCTCCTCCTCCCAACCCTTTTATTTATAGCTTTCTTTTTCTTTCAGGTTAAATAGGTTAGGAGTAATTACTTCATCTTCATGACCTGCAGTACTTCAAACCATGAATTATTTCTGCTCTTTTCCACTCCATCTCTATTTTAACACTTTACTTCTGTAACAGTGCCACAGGAATGATCAGAAAGCTCCATAGCCAATTTTCATGTACCAGAACCACCTTTCCAACCTCATGTTCTCAAGACTTTGCTTTCGTTTTCAATTCCTGTCACAAACTCTGCAACAGCTCTCCAAGTACAGCAGAGCATCTCTCTTCTAGCTTACCCTCAGTTTTGCCCTTTTGCAGAGCAGAGGGACTATCTGGCATTAGCTCTGTTCCTTTAGTCTCTTTTATGCTCAGCAGAGGGACCTGGTGGATGCAGCAACACTTACAAGCTTCCCCTGGTGCCACCACCACGTTGCCTGCTGCTCAGCACCACGACTAAATCCAGCCTTTCTGAGGTTTCTCCCTCCTCTGTAGACTTTTACTATATACTATCTTGGACTCAGCCAGGAAACGCTGGTGCAGTTGTGCCATGAGGCCACATGGAGGAACAAGGACAACTATTCTGGGACCTTCTCGCCCCTGCCAGCAGCAAACCATGTCCCCTGACCATGAGACACCACCACTGTGATCCCAGCAGTGCTGGACATGACAAGCAGAGGTTCACAGCTCACCTCTCACAGAGTCCAAGCAACAGTGTGAGCAAAGTGTCCCACCCTGTTACCTGGTGGGTGACAACAAAGCCCTCTGGAGGACCTTTGTGGTCAGTTTTAACCTCAGCTTGAAGAGAGGTGTTGCAAAGGGCATTTCTGTGCGGTGCAGTGTTTTAGTTGATGACAGGCCAAAAAAAAAAAAAATAATCCTGTCTTGCTCTTTTGGCCTGCAATCTTACAAATACATTTTAAAGCTACACCAGCAGTTAAGATTTGGCCCAGATTTCATTCTGTCAAAAGTGACAAAAGGATTTAAGGGAAAGACAGATATTTTCAACATTTGTTTAGAAACTGAAGCATAACCCCAGCTTCTACACAGGTAACTAATGAACACAAAATCCACAAAATATGTAGTGATCTACTAGATCACTGTAAGACCCAGAAGCCTCAAGTGACAAAAACATGTTTGCTTTCATTGTCCTTCACTCCTAGAAGAAGTGTGAAATTAAGTAACATGGAAAAGGAAACTGGATTTAACAATGTGGTATTTCAAAGTTTTTTTAAAAATTCAGTAGATAAAGAAATACTGGTTTGGTTTTTTCCTTTTCTTACAGAAGACAGTATTTAATAGTAAAAGAAATCCATGTGTCTATTCCAATGCTATCATCTCTTCTGAGGTTGAGAGACCAAGTTTACACCTATGGGGAAGTTTAGAGGTTGCAAAGCACACCAGCATCTCAAAAGCTAAAATAAATAAAATAAATAAATAAATAAATAAAGGCAACGAAAGTAACAACATTAGCAAATTATGAGCTGTCAAGGAAGCGTGTGTATATACACGGACTTAAGGCCCAACCCACAACTTCTGGCTGCCTTCCTTAGCCAAGTGAAACCAGCACGGCCCAACTCTGGGAGGCTCCAGGGCTTGGCAGTGGTGCCCCATTCCCAGGGGGTTTCACCACCCACATCCCACTTCCATGGCTGTCCTCTCAGCCATCACTCCTCATCCTTTCCCCAACACTGCAGGCACGTGGGCAGCCTGGCACCCCACCACGGCAGCTCCCGTTTCCCATGGCCAAGGTACCATCTCGCCGCTCCCTCCTGGCACCCAATGATTCCCATTAACTTTGTCCACACTCAGCTCACCAGTGTCAGCTGGAAAGCCCGGACCCCAAATATTTTACAGATGAAACAACAACAGGCTCTTTGCCAATGACTCAGGCCTGGATCCCAGCCCCTGCTCCACACTTCTCTGGCAACTGGTGGAAAATAAGCCAAGAGCTGTCTGGGGATTCACGTGGGGAATCTCCTCCGCCTTGCAAGTGCAGGCAGCTCTGCAGCTCTCAACGGAGGCAACACCAGGGCAACACTCACAACCCCACCGTGTCTTTGAGTAATGGCAGGTCTGCAACACGTCCATGCAGGCGGGGAGGGAGGGGCTGGTGGCTCAGACTCGTGCAGTCACACTCAGCACAGCCATGGTGCCCACCTGCCTTTCCTCATCAGTCTCAAAGTGCTGCAAAGGGCCAGACTGCTCAGGGTAAAAGCTTATTTAACTGGCCCCACATGTCCCCTTGAGGAGAGGTTGAAAAATCGCAACTGGACAAAACCCCACTGTCTTAATAATTAATAATAATAAATTAATAATAATTAAACAGTCCTTAGACAGCCCAGGTTTTCCTCTCCGCAGGTTTGTTGTTGTGCCCTCCCGACCAAAATTCTGAGTTCCTGCTTCTTCAGTATGGAGTGTAGTAAGTAAATCTGTATTCAGTCTTAAGTATTTAAAATTTTCTCAAGTTTTTCCAGTTTTAAGAAAAAAACCACCTTATTGGTGTTTCTTGTCTCTGTTTCATAGTACTTATTATCAGGGCACTGGAGATATGATAGATTAACTATCAAATACTACTCTATTTTAGTCAAAACCAGTTCAGAATGTGATATCCTTTTTAATTAAAAAAAAAATAGCATTTGAGAGAGTGTTAAATATTACAAAAACTGAAATACTGAGAAAATGATAAAAATAAATCCCACATGTTGGAATCCCACGTTTCTTTATAGAGGCATTACATATTGGAAGATATTCTGTTGACTGTATATTAATGCCCTATACACATTTCAAAAGTCATTACTTCGTGAAAGAACTCCACAATTAGTTTTCTAATTTTGATTTTATAGATGAACATGCTGGTTTCCAACATGCCACATCAAACACTGTGAGAGGAGCTAACCACAAAATATGCCAGGATCACATCATTGCCATGCTGGTTTAATTTCTTTTTATCCATATGCTATTTCATAAAATAATTATTTTAGCTTCATGTGCATGTGTAAAACAGATGCAGTGTTTCAGGTTGCCATTCCCACACTAACTGTACAGGAAAAAGTCTCACTAGACAATCATCAGCAAAAGCAATGCCTATCACAATTCCTCCTCTGTGTCCTTTATCCACACTGCAAGGGCGTTTAAGAAAAGGAACTGAAGTCTAATCTTTAAATTAAACACTAGATGGAGCCCACTTCCCAAGACTGAAAAATGAAAGCTCTCCTTGCAGCAAACTTAGGGCCTATTGCAATATCTGGTCATGCATAAACATGACAGGACTCAAACAGCTGCAGTGACTGTCCTTAATGCAAAAAGATATACTGCCCAGCAATTATATCTCTGCATAAAGGGACAGTCTTCAATACCAGGCAAAGGATTTTTTATTCCTCTACAGATATTGGTTTGGTGTTCAAGACCCACAATTCTTGAAATAAATTAGGCACATATGGATTTTTGTAGTACTATATGACAAACATAAAGCTGGGTTGAGAGAACTATGGCTGGGTCTGACATGTCTTTATTTTGACAATAAACTGTACTGATTCCAACTGTATGAAAATTTTGCACATGTAAATTAAAATTAAATAGGAAGAATCCTTTTTCAGTTGGTTCAAATTAGCTCTAGCAAGAAGGCTCATTTGTGACATTTGGTAAAGTGCCACCTCTCTCAAATGAGACATACCACACATTCAACGAGAGATAAGTGAGCTTTGGTGTTAAAAATAGGATGCGACAACACCAAACCTCAGCACAACTATTCTCGTGAGAAAGAAAAAGAAAAAAAAAAAGAAGAGCCAAGTTGCCAAGATCCAAACTGAGCAGCCTCACAGATACTGGATAAACCCACTTATCTCCGGCTCCACCACAAACAGCTGCCAGTTCTGCAGTATTTTGGCCCCACTCTGGACTGGCCTCACAATGCAAAGGGCAGGCAGAAATTGCAGGTAGACAACCCTTGGCCTTTCCTTAGCCTGTTGAAGGACACACTTGCAGGAACAGCTGGAAGCCAAGCAGAAAATAAAGTTGTGCAAAGGCTCAGATCCAATCCCCAGCAATGCAATTCTGCTGACAGCCAAGCTATCACTGATTGCTTTAACCTTTGCTCAGTCCAGGCCACTGCCCTCACCTCATTTTTTCCTAACAAACCTATGGTAATAGCTTCATCAAGGTTAAGATAAGCACAAAGTGGTTATCTCTACCACTGAAAACTACCTTTTGCTCACAGTGATCCATCCTGTTCAAACAAAATTAACCACAGTAACCCAACTCGCCTTAGGGCATTTTATGAACTGGCTGGAAGAGAGACAAAGGGAAGTTATGGCCTACCACCAACACAGATCCTAATGGTTGTTTCCAGAGGGGAAAAATAGAGTATCTGTGATGATTGGTGAAAGTTTTCTTTTTCCCTAAAGAGCCCTACTCACTCCTTATTTCTGTGGAAAGCCTACATAGAACATTTCCTTGGTCCCACATCTTTGTGGATGAAAGATGGTCTTTGGGTCTTGCAGATTACTGCTGGGGTGCCCTAAAAGCAAGCAAAGCTCTTCAAACATGAGAGCTGCTGCTAGGAGATCGTGGCTTGTACTCAGCATCATGCTGACAAGTGACCGCTCGACCCCACAAAGAGCACGCACAGGATGATGATCACATCTGTTTGTCAGAGCTGGGCCCTGTGAGCAAACATACTGCAGCCATAAAAGCAGTGGGCTTTGCAGCTGTAGCAAACATAGACACCTAAAACATTGATACTTCAGTCTGTGAATATCCTGGTTCAGTCCTATTACATTATGTTTGCCTTCCAGCGTGTCTAAACTGGACACGGATCTGCTCCCAGATGGGGAGATTGATTTGTGTCTTGGTTTTGTTTATTTATTTTTTTAACAGTGGGTAAGCACCTAAGAGCAAGCACCTAACATTTCCTTTACAAGTAAATCTGAAAATAATTAGCAATTGTTTCACACTTGACCTAAAACCATCTGGGAGAACACACCCATGTACTTCCACAAGCTTCTGGTTCAATAAAACAGGGACTTTATTAGCAGGAAGAATATCTCACCAACCACACAAATTAAATGTCAGCAAAAGGAGGAGACAATGGAAGTACCAGCCACAGTTGTAGGTTTGACTAAATAGCAATGTTTAACTACTTCCTTATCACAATCTTCCTATACAACTATAATTTAGGAACCTTTGCCACTGTAATTTTCCCTGCTTCATTTTCTTTATGGCTATGCTTTTATATGTCAGACTAAATACTTGTTCATCAGCACTATTATCCATGTAACAGCTGAAAATAACCAGCTATGGGAAAAACACAGAGAAGAACAAATACAAAGGCTTTGCATATGTATAAAAGAAAATAAAAGAAAAGGCAAATTACCCAGTGTAGTATCTGATGCTGTACGGAAGGTGGACACAAAGCCACTACAGTGTAACTCTGAAAACACTGTGCAGACCCATGGAGCAGAGTGGTTACAGACAAGGTAAAGTTAAGCTTAAAATCTAAAGCTTTCAGTTTCTCACAGCAATGGCTTTCAGTCTCAGAACATGAAAGGGATGAAACTCTGGCCTTGCTGGGAGCTCACCCACTGACCGCATCCCATCACAGCTGGGGCATGACTGGCAAGAATGACAGTTCACTAAGTGGGTGGAAGCAGATGGAATAGTGGTTTAAAAAGTGCAAAAATAAGCAAAACCTTTTAAAATCCCATTTGGAGTTACTAACTGTTGCTTTCCACATTCACCTGTATTGCCTCCAAACACAAAGGAGGAAAGTCAATCTGTAAGTTAAACTAATGCCCTTGCAGGAGAAAGAAAAATCAAGCAAAAACCCAAAACCAGATATTTTCTGTTTGCTTTCAAGTGTTTGCCAGACTGACTCCAATGTTGCAGGCCATCTTCCTGAAAACACAGAGGAAAACACACTTGGGGGGTTGTGTAAACCACTAGCAGTGCTTTGGTCCTCCAAAGGCACTGTGGTCATCTCTGAGACATCCACACTCCTCTTTACAAGTTCACCTATTTCATCCTGCAAGGTTGTGCCAGTACCTTGACCACTTTTCTTCCCCCTCTACAGAAGCACTGCTTGGCTTCACATAGTCACCCATAAGCACCTACATCACTTTGGGGAGCTGGCTCACATTCAGTCTGATCAACCCACAGATTTTCATCCACCTCCTGTTTGCACTCCCACACAATTTTTGAAGGAATGTAAATAGCCATATATCAATCTCTAAAAAACCCAAATCAACCGACTAAACAAAAAATCCCTGAAAGATTGGAAGTCTTCTGCATGAAGAATTTACTTCTCCTGAAATCTCTTCCCACAAGAGATTAACCAATGAGATTTGTGTTAACCAATATAAACAAAAGTCAACTGATTATTTCCAAAATTTTAGAGATTAGTTGTACAGCTACCATTGGCATAAAACAAAGAGCATAGAGCTTCTTCAGAGGCAGCAAGGGTCAGTTTTTAATCGCTTTGCTCAATTAAAACCAAAAGCAACAAACCTTCAGAGACAGCCCCAGACAGCATTCCAGAACAAGTCTGGCCAGATACTACACCCCTTTTCATCTTACAGCAGCCACCACCAGCTTGCTGTTATCACAACACCCTCTGAGACCACGCCACTTAACTCTTCCAGCTTTATTCTTTTTCCCAGCATAAAGATGCCTCTAAATTCAAGTGGTTTTTAAGGGATCACAAATTAATTCAGGCTAGGAGGAACCTCATGAGGTCTATGGTGCAGGCTTCTTCTCCAAGTAGGGTCAGCTGTGAGATCCAGCTCAGGGCTTTGTTAAGTCAGGTCCTGAAAACCCCCAACGATGGAAACTGCACAGCCTCCCCAGGCAACCTGTGCCCCTATCCAGCTGTCTGTCCTCAGAGTGAAAACACTTTACCCTTGTAACCAGTGTGAACCTCTCTCATTTCAACTGGTATCCACTGTCCCTTGGCCTTCCACCACTGAGAAGAGCTTGCAATTATGTCACTAGTTCAGTGAAAAGAAAGCACTCCTTATACTTTTAGCTCTGCTATTTATCTGTTTATGCAAAGTACACTTTGCTCTGTGATTTAGATTGCTGTTTCAGATTTAAACTTTACTAACAGCATTTGCCAAAAATTCAAATATAACCAAATCAGAGTGAAAGTGAAAAACAAATCTAAGAATAAAACTTGGGTGGAAAGCTCACCCATGTGATCACATCAAACTTTCCCTGATGTGCCATGGTGATGGCAGCACTTCAGCACTCATTACTGCATTTCCAGATATCGAAGAAGCATCTCTTTATATAGGTGCAACATGAGAGCCAATTATTCATGCAGATTACAAAATAGGCCAAAAAAGCAAGTTACATGCTGGAGCAAAGCTATGAGGAATGCAGTCTGCTGGTTTTCAGACTCAAGGTTTTGAGCAGCGTGTCCATCACAGTAAATATGCATTGCCTCCTGGGCCCAGAAGCTACTGCTCTCTCAGGCTGCTCAAGACTCCTTAGCACATCAAAGGACAGCAATCCAAAGCAGCATTCGCCTTACAGACCTTACTGCTACTCAGTCACCAAATCACCGTGTACCAGTCATGCAGGAGGCTTCTGAACTGCACTCTTAAGCCATGCAGTTGAGGAGTAAAAGACATAACCAGAGCTTAGAGTGAAGGTAAATACAGCAGTGCAACAAGTGTTCATCCTGCCTGAAAGGTCACATGATTTGTGATTAATGCCATTATCCTCCAGGACTCTGGAAATTGCCCTGAGACAACAGCTTTCGGGCATAAGCTACAGATCAATAAAAAGGATTAAGCACCAATATTCCAGGAATGCTCAAAAGTAAACTATCAGGCTTTATCTGAATTTTTCTCTAAATCTGTCCCTGATAAGAAATTCTTCAGTTTGATCTTTTGGTCTCAGGCTCTTTGCACCAGTGCAAGAATGCAGGTGACGCAGATTGTGCACACTCAAGAGACTGGAAAAGAAGGAGAAGAGGGAGAGAGAGCCAATGTCAACCTTCCCCCCTCCCCCCCAGGGGGTGTGTACCAGCTAAACTCAGCCACAATCTGTCAGCAAGGAGCCAGTGCCAGCCCTAGGCTCACTCCCACGCCTTACCCAGGACAGGGCCATGGCCACACCAGAGCGCTCGCCTCATTCTGGGGTAGGACAGCCAGCCAGCCCCACTCCCAAATCACATTTGTCTTCTCCCTCAAAACTTAAGGCTGTGCATAAGCGAGGCTGTCACCACACAAGTGAGAGGTGAAGCAAGTTGTTTTCCCTAATTAAACCTATTAGTAGTAACGAGTCACTCCTGCTAGGTCTAAATAGCTCAGAGATAAATCCCAAGGCTGCTAAGCTGCCAACCACCTCATCTCAGTGCTCAGAGGCAGCTTTTTTACTTCTACAGACAACACTGGGTAAATACTACCACCTCCAACCACGCTCCTGGAGCAGGTCTCCAGGTTGATATATTCAAAGCAAATGTTTTCCCTGCAGCTGTCCAGTCACCTCTATTGAAAGCCTAAAGTGCCAAAACCACCTCCTCAGGGAGCAACAGCAGATACGCCCAGAAGAATATTCTGCAGGTCAGGCATCTGCACACTAGGAAAGAGTATGACAGAGCTTTGTGCTTTTTTAATTTAAAAAAAAAAGAAACCTCACCAGAGACTCCTTGAGATAGAAAACCTTTTCATGGAAAATTCTTCTACAATATTTAATGCAAACACACCATCAACACACCATCTCTTAAAAGTTCACACTACAGGCAACACCAATATTAGGAACAGTAAGGGGAACGACACAGCGCTTCTCTAAAAAGCCATCCAATGAATTTATCATCTTCTGTCTGAACTATTTCCAGAAACAACTGCATAAGCCAGAAAAGAAAAATTAAAATGTTCTAAGCTGTTGCTTCACAGCATGTCTTACAGAAAAGTAATTTAAAAGTTATTACAAAGGCAATAACACTCAATCTCATAACATGACACTCTTTCAAATTAATCCAGAGTATGTTAATTCCTTCACCTTTGCCAGTGATAAAACAGAATAAGGAAAAAAAAAATTCCATCAAAATAATTTGAAATTTAGTAAGCTTTCCGTTTTGCATTGACAAAACCAACACTGCAAAAACAGCCTTAACTTTCATCAAGCACAACTTCCAATACATAACATCCTTCCTCTTTCTCCCAAGCAAGCAAAAGTAAGTGAAACTCATTTTTCAGACTCACCAAAATTATCCATATTCCGGGAGGCAGCCGTTCATCCAGTTTGTGAAGTCCATGGTTTCAGCACAGTCACAGCCATCAGCAGGAAAATGAGGGGAAAAAGAAGGAAAAAAAACCTCTTGAGATTCAATGAACAACACAACACGACTGCTTTCTGTTAAGTCTGTATTACAAAATAGTTTCAGGTAACTAATTAAATGGACTGACCATAAACAACTCCCCACTCTCCAATTTACTCTAAAAAGAAATAAAAGACCCTACAATTTCAATGTTAATAAAAAAATAATAATTACCGTCTGATAAAGATCTGTCAAGGCTGGCCTCAGAAGGAACATTTTGTGAAGAGGGGAAAATGTATTTTTAAGAAAAAATAAACCTTCTACTGTACTTCCCCCATCAGGCAGTAACAGGTGTGCTATATCACAAACAGAAAAAGGTATATTATTTTCTCTTATACTGCTGACATTTCAAAATCCTTGATGAGGAGATGTAACATTTGGCAAGGAAGTAGGCAAAGCCACCACAGCGACTGCTCAGTTTCAGAATCTTCAGTCAAGGATGGGGGAATGGTAATTTATCCTTTGCAATTAAGGGGGCCTGCAGCGTACCCCACAGCTGAGTATCTACACACTGTTACACATCTGCAAACCATCAAGAACACCCAAGCTGAAACAACTTTCTTTTCAATTTGGACTTTGAACAGTGTCTGAGTGACCAAACTCGGTGTGTGTCACTTCTCTCCTACTAATAAAAACCCAAGAAAGAATTTTACAGCTTTCCCAGGCTCAGCATTGATTTCTTTTGGCAACTGTTCCAAAAATGCCAACCAATATAGCGTTCGGGATTTCTTGGTTTTCTGTTTGGTTGGGGTTTTTTTCATTATTGTTCCTTTGGAGAGGAAATGCTTCAAAGAGATCGGTACAAAGTGCCAATTGCTCTGGGTTAACTTAAACAAATTGCATGTGTATGTGCATGTAAGAGCAGACAAAGGCATGCTCTTCTTTTGACTAGAGAAATCGATTGCACATGCAAGTTCAGGAAGTGCACAAGGTCCTGAGCACAGACAAGCAGGCGAGGAGAGTGCTGAAGCCTGCAGTGGAAGGAAAGGAGGCAGTGAAGGAAATGCTGTCATCATCTCCCAGCAGCTCTGTGACCATCACCAGGCCAAGGCTGACAAGATGCCAAAAAGCCAAAGGCCATTGCAAAGTCTCTTCCAACAGACTGGGATATATCTTCTCAGTTCACGTTTCAACCATCCAAACTCTCGAAACCAACTGTTCTCAGGGAACAGTCATCCTCACAACTCAATGCTCTTCTGCTGGGTCCCAGCAAAGGAGCCTGAGGCCAGAGCAGCATTTTCACCTCCATAAATCTCAAGGCAACTCAGGAGGGCAGTGAGCCACCAGCACAGACCCTGATGTGGTTTTTAGTTGATCTCTGCAGAGACTATGTCATATGAAGCCAAATTTATCTGTTGGTGTCAAAAAAAAAAAAAGGCACAAAATGGCAAAGAAAATGGCACAAGCAACTAATTTGCAGCTCCCCCCTACTCGATGGATAATGGCTGTTTAGTTACCTCCTCCTCAGCCTTCACGGCCCATTAATGAGACAGCACAAAAGGCTGCAGAAAAAGGAAGATGATTGCTCACATATTTACCACTTTGCTAGCAAACAGCTTATTTTTTTTTCTTTGCTGCTGTTTTTGTAGGAGTCCTTTTACAGTAGGAGCCTTTCCAGTGCCTCCATGTGAAGAACATTGGAGAGGAAAGGGAAAAGAGATTGCAAAAGATTTGCCTTCATTTCTGATTTCTCTTGTCAGTCACAGTCATCCCAGTCCTTCCCCAGAGCTGCAACCATGCACCATTACTGTCAGTGTGACACTAGCTACAGATTGCCCTCAAGATATTACCTGTCTTTTACCTCTGCAAGGGAAGCTGAGATTACTGGGAGAACAGTTTTACTGGAGCAGACATAACTCCAAGGTACTCCCAAGGACTGTAAAGGCCATTGAGTCACCTGACTGGACACAGGACTTCATATTAAGGAAAGTGAGATTTTGATGGTGGCATGGAGCAAGATTAACATTAAGGAATTTATTAGGATATGAGAGGTCACATGAAAGCAGATGTTGAGTAGGTGGGAATGGTGGGAAACGCGGTGTGCAAAAAACCAAGGAAGGAACAAAACAAAAATGTATGGATGACTCAGAGCTGGCAGAACTCGTGCAGGAGAGCTGCTGAACTGGTTTATTTAGAATGGGGAGGGGACAGGCAAGCAGCGTGCCCATTGACAAGACTGCAGATACACTTCAGAGTGAAAACCAGAGGTAGCTGTTGAAGTTTGACACATTTTAAAGGGCAGATTGACATTATCAGCTCAGGAGCCTTGTGGAGAGAAAAAGAAGTCACAATATGCCATAATGGGATGGATGGATGAATGAATGAGATGTAAATTGCCTTGAGCATTGCAGCAGCATCCACTGCCTACACTACATGCCAGTTGCTTGGGTCAGGGGGAGGAGAGAGACATAAGAGCAAGACCACAGGGACATTCTGCATGTCCCCTGTTCCTCTTCACATACTATTTTTGCATGACACCGGTTATGAAACTGAAAACGTTGGTTCAGCTTCAGGCAGCAATTTTAGGGTCAATTGCTTCTTCACCAGACACTGAAATCACAATTTGTCAAGCATCAAATTAACTGTGAATGTTTTAGGGGACAGAGAACTTGAGTTATGCATTATTACTGGGTCCCCTTCCTCAAAAGCCTATCTTGTAATCCCTCTTGATATGGCAGCAGCTTTTTTTTTTTTCCTAGAATCACACTTTAAGATGAACTCTGCAATTACACTACTTGCTTTTTCCTCTATCAACTCATTCCTGACTGCTATGCACTCTCAAAAGTACAGATCTCAAGTGGTGGAATACACTTTCAAAACCATGTGAAGTGTTTTATCCATTTATCACAAGAGTACATCAATATAGGTTTTCCAGCTGAAAGCATCTGAAAGTTTCCTGAAAACTTTTATAGTTCTGCTTGGACCCACTCCTAATCCACAGACAGGGCAAAAGACTCATCTGGTACCAGAACACTACAAAATAAGTAAGCAATAAAGCCTTAATGAGGTTAGCTGTCCAACAAAGCCCCGATACCCAGGGCTGTGCATCTTTCCCTAATACTGTCAGTCCAACACAGAATAATAACAAGCCTTGGCGCTGCAATGATATCACTCTGTATCCAGCTGAATCAAACTGGTGTTTAAACATCATTCCAGCAGGCTAGGAGAGATGGAAGCTAGTGGAAATTGGAAAGTCATTGCTGGGAATGATGTCAGATTTGGATTTATTATGTCACCTTCAGTAGCAATTCTAGGTCAGAATCAAACTTTTATATTTTACTCTTCTATGCAAACATTAGAGAGTGAATATGAAAAATGTATACTTTAAAATGGAAAAAAAAAGTCCAGCTATATTCTGCAAGTTCTATAGATCTTCAGTTAATTTAAATGAGAAGTGATATTTTGTATCCAGGTGGGATGCTCATAAATCTTTTGGACACATGTGAGTTAAGATTAAAAAAAACAAAACAAACAAACAAACAAAAAATAAATAAAAAAGCCATGAAATCAGCCATACTATGAAGATTTTACATTTAAGTGATACATGACAAAGTTGGGTTTGGTTTGTTGGGCCTCTATTTCATTGGGTCTACCTCGCCAGCCTGCTGTCTGACCATTGTGGTGCTTGTGAAAGCTTATCACACCACAAGCCGTGAGCTATACAGCTGAAAAATCCCACTTGCCTTCAGTAAAACAAAGGCAGCATTAAATGTCAGCAGTATCAAAATTTCCCCTTTACCCCTGAAATACAAAGCCCAAGCGCTATTTGAGTGTCACCAAACACAAGCTGTGCCAAGTCCTCAGAAGGTGAGGAGCCTCAGGTCTTAGCAAGGTTTCATAGTCTCACCCAAGAACATATCTGTGGAAAAGCTGTACACCTGTATGCAAACAAACACATACATAAACGCAGCATATGTATGTAAACACAAATGCGTACATGCACATGTATAAATGATGTATAATTGCTATAAAGTGGCTCATCACCCAGCAGGTGGCACTCATACCCTGAGCTCCCGAGGCTGGAGCGCCTTGGGAGGCTGCAGCTCGGCTCTGCTCTGCAGGAGGCATCATCTTCCTGAGAGGTAAAAACACCACGGGTACGAAACCACTCACCACCCTTTTGCAAGGCCGGATGTGTCAAGTCCAGCATCTGGGCCAAAGTCCCATTTGGCTTGCTGGCCAGGCACCCCCTCCATTCCCCAACAGCTGCAAGACTCCCCCTTGACTGCTGCTGATTCTCAAGTGCTCTGGCAGCCTTTCCAGAGGAGCAGCATTTTGGGGACTGAAAGGGTCCTGGAATATTTTCCACATAGAAGCATCACATTATGATATCAAGAACAATAGAACTAAATGTAAAGCTTCCTTCAGACTTCATCACTTCTTTTCTCCATTTGACACACCCAACTAGCTTTCAATTAGTCCCACTAATAATTTGGGCTTTTGAAGATCTTATGAATGAGCAAATCAGAACTGGCAGAGGAAATGAGGTTTTCCTTTGATTAAAATTAAAGACTTGTTTTCACCCTAGACTTAAGTGTCACTATCATATGTACATTCTTAATACACCTCCTTCTAAAGCTGAGTAGTGCTTCAACTTCAGCTGAGTGGGTTTGTTTTTTAAAAAATATTTTCCTTCCCAATTCATTATTCCACCCATCTCCCTTCCCTCTTTAAAAAACCAATAAAATCCATTTAGAAGCATCAATTTGAAAATATCAGCTCTTCATGGAGCAGTGCTGTTCCCTGTTAAGAGAATGCTTTGTGTCAGATTGAAAGATACCTTTCCAAGGTCGTTTCATGTTCCAATGGGTTTGTTATGAAGTTGTGGAACGGCAGATAAGGTTGCATGAGATAGTAAAGTGCCTTCCTAAGCTAGTTCTGGGCAGTAATGTGCAACCAATATTTGAGCAAGGGACTTTAAGAAACTTCATATGCTGAAATAAATGCTGCTGCAGGAAGGACAGAAGTAGTACTGAGATAGTGATAACCTGTTCCCCAATCAAAAAAAAAAAAAAAAAAAGGCCGTTTTCCTGACAAGTTTGCACAAACTGCACACATTTATGGCACTTGGCAAAGGTTGGGTGCTTCTAGGAATGTTAGGGGTATGTCTTCAGCAAATACCCAACCCTGTGTAATAATGAGGATTTGATGCTAAAAACTTCTCCATTCAGAATCAATAGTGATGCCTTCAAATTGCAAGAACAAGGATACAAGAGTAGCTCCCTATTAAGTAGAAGGACTGATAATTTGCAAGGTTAAAAAGGGAGGGGGGGGGGAATAAAAGGTGCATATCTAAGAACAGTTCTTTGAAAGTCTTGTAGTTACAAGTCTGAGGAATGATGATTCAGTATTTTTAGATTGTTTCTAACAGATCCCAAAAATGGAGGAAACCATATAACAGTATCCTCTTAGCAAGCTTTTAATGCTGCCTGAGCCTATCCCAAACTCTGAAAGAAGGTAAGCATCTGGCAGCACACTGAATTGCGTGCCACCATTTCAGCCATCATACTAGGGACTAAATCCTTCCCTGGAAGTAACAGAGGAACAAACATGCAAACTCTAGAGAGAAGGGGGGAAACAGATCCTCCTCACAAATGGTTACCTACATCTTAACGCGGTTTTAAGCTTGATGAAGGATCACCCGTTTGGAATACAAAAATACAAGTATCTGGCATCGAAACAGCCCTAACAAAAGGGTAGGGAAGCCTGAGGGGGGGTGGGGGGGTTCAAGTCCCAAATGAACATTTTGGGGGTCCAACAGCCTGACAGAAAAAGATTAGAAAAATGGCCACCCAGCACTGAACTATGCACAAAATGCAGAGTTTCGGCGCTTCCAGTTCTGCATTGCACCCTGCGCTCCCAGCCCCCCGCATTCCCACAGGCTCCCAAATACCTCCGGCTCCTCCACGCCGCTGTCCACTGCCGGGGAGCGGGGGGGCTACGGTCCCTCGGCGCTATCTGCCATCACCCCCGGGGCTCCACTACTACTACTACTTTTAATTTTCCTGCTAGTATCACTTTTCTAATGAATTGCTGTTACTACAGAAATGTAAATGTCGCCAGCTGAGTAGTTCGGGGTTTTTTTAAACATCCGAAAAGGTAGGGAAAGGCGGGGAGGGGAGGTGGGGAACACCTCATTAATATCCACTATTAAACATTTTTAACGCTAAAGCAGCACCGACCTCGCCGCCGGCAAAACCTTGCGGCTCCATCAGGACTGGCCCCAAGCCCCAAAAAGGGGTTTCAGCGCTCCATCAGCACCGACCGGGTTTACCAGCGGATGCTCCCCCGGCCGCGCTCCGGCTTGCGCAGCGCGGCCCCTCCGCGCCCCCGCAGCCCACCCCCGCAGCGCACCGCCCGTAACTTTGCGGGCGCCGCCGCGTCCCAGCGCCCAGGCGGATCTTCCGCGGGCGATGCTGCGCTCCACGGAGGGCAGAAAGGCGGGAAGGGCGGCTGAGGGACAGGGTCCGGCAGGAGCCGTACCCCGCCTGCGGTACTCCCACACCGCACCGCCTGGCGCCGCGAATCCCGCGCCGCACCGCGGGCAGCAAGTCCGCCCCGCCACCGGAGCGGGGCCAAACCCTGCCCAGGGACCCTCGAAACGACCCACGGCGGGGACGAGCGGGGGCACAGGACAGCCAAAAGGAAAAACGCGGAGAGGGGAATAGAAAGAGGCGAAGAGATGCCCCCGCGCCGCAGCCCCGCCGCCCCAGCCCTCCCTCCCCTCGCAGCGGCGCGGAGCGATGCGCAGCGGCAGCGCGCCCCGCGGGGGCAGCGCACGCCCCTCGGCCCTCCCCGCTGACCTCAAGCCAAGGACAGCTCGGCGGTCCCGCTGCGCATCGCGACCCGCGGGCCCCGCTGAACGGAGCCACGCCAGGGCAGCAGCAAGGGCGGCCGGGGAAGCGAGGGGAGCGGGGACTCCTCACCTGAGCCTGTCCCGGGAGGTGCTCTCCGCCGCCGCTGCGGGAGGGACGCGGCTGCTGCCTCTCTCCACAAAGGGAGCTGGCGCGGACAGCCCTGGCCGGGGGAGCTTGCGAAGTTACGCGCCGTCGCGGAGCCGGGCTCCCACCTGCAGCGCCCGTCAGACTCCGGCAGCCGGCACGGCTCGGTTTGGCTCGGCTCGGCACCGCACGGCTCGGCCCGCCCCCCCTCCTCCCCATTGGAGCCGCCGCCGCCCCGCCTCCTCCCGCCCGCCCGGAGCGCCCGCGGGGGCGGCGGTGGGCAGCGCGCTGCCCGACCCTCCTGCCCGCGGAGCTGGCCCCCGGGGCAGGTGAGGGGTCGTGCGAAGCATCAGCTGCTCTTGCCACCCCACCACGGTCCCTGGTTTGGGGCTTTTTGGTTGTTTTTTTTTTCTTTTTCTTTTCTGGGGGAAGAGGGAAAATACTGAAAGCGAGTCCGTGAGGTTACTTTATGCCGGTGTTTCGTGCTGTTAGGCTTATGCGGAGCTGGTTGCCGCAGAAGGCGCTGAGAGGCTTTGATGCAGGCACTGCCGCCCGGTCCGAACCGTCTGAACATGGTCACTAATGCCTCGAGCAGACTGCGGCAGCTCAGGCAGGATGTCACAGGGTGAGTAGTCCGTGACAGATTCAGGGACACCGCAAACTTCTGTGCAGCAGCTAGAGGATGGGGCCGGTTGGGCTTCCCGAGGGCTTCCTGAGCAATGCTGCCCGCAAAAAACCTCATCCCTTCAGTCTGCTTCCCTGAACAGCCCTCAGCAATTTCTGGCGCTTTTTTTTGGTGTTGTTTTGTTTTTCTATTTAAATTATAGGTAGCCTCTTCACAAGTGCACTCTAGACACATAGAAAGACAGCATTTGGGAGCTGTGGGACAGAAACAAGAGTGCAGCTGCACTGGCGGGAGTTTGAAAAAGCAGTTTCCAAATAGTGGAATTTCCCCCTTAGATTTGGGAGCAACCACCCTGAAATTCTGGGGAAGTGAGGTCGCAGTTCCTGAGAACACAGCTGTCTCAGGATGGGAAATTTTCAGCCACATTTGGAGGTAATGGGGATACCCATACAGAAGTGAGAATTTCCTGGACCAAAGCATACCGAGGAAGAACCAGAACCGCTCTCAGCTGACTTGTCTTTGGCAAAATGGTAGTGAGATGTGCTCCCAGACAAGCAGAAGACTGTTCCCAGACCGGGAGCTTTGGGTGTCATGCCTAAGTCATTAACTCCAAGATTATACCTGACCCTGCCAAGGTCTGTAAATCACGCCGAGGCTGACTTATCCGCCGTGGGAGGCAGCCAGAATTGCTGCATTTAGAAAACCTGCTGGCTACGCAGTGCCCAGCAAATCCCTCTGCTCGGCAGCAGGGAAGGCCGTCTCCCTTCCCCCGGAGGCAAGCGACTGGGCAGGGAGGGCTCTGTCCCAAAGGCCACAGCGCAAGGCGGCGGTAGGAAGGGCTGTGGCGTCCCTTGGCGTGCGGCCAGCAGCCCCTGCTGGCACCTCTGCCTGAAGTTTGCCCGCAGTGCAAATAATTGCCGAGATCCATCACGTGTAGTCTTAAGAGTTCAAAGGATACCCGTGGGGCAGAGCTCCTTGGGAGGCGGGGCACGGTGTGCCAGCTGCCAGTGGCAAAGGTTGAAGTTCCAATAGGGAAATTTTTGTTCAGCACAGGAGATAATTTTCTGTGATAAGTTATGCTTAGGTCGGCTCAGCGAGAACATCCTGCAATTGAAGGGAGTTGTGTGGCAAGCAAATTTCCTGGGCGCCTGCATTTTTTCTTTTTCTTTTTTTTTTTTTTTTTTTTTTTAACTGTGGAACTATGTACAACTATTGACTTTTACAGCTTTGCAAATTGATATGCAAGAGATGTACAGTACGAGGTGAGTGAGTTGGGACATGACCCTGGCTGATGCATCAGCAGGAATCCAGTGATGTCAGCGGAGACACGGGTCCAGCTGGGAATATGAAGCCAGGCTGCCCAGCAGGAGCCCAGCTGCGAGGCAAGCAGTGAAGCTGTGAGCAGGAAAGTGGCTTTGTCATGCCACACAGATTTCCACTGGTTATTGTGGAATGGACTGACAGTGCACCCCACAGTATAACGGGTTTCTTATCTCTGCTAAGGTCGAGGTGGGCTCTAGGAAGGAGCCACATGTGTGGAACATGTGCTGTAAAGTGAGTGCTATGTTTGAGAAGGCTCCCGGGGGAAGCTGATGCATTGCCAGGGTGGCAGCAGGTACCTGGGGCTTTAGGAGACCTGGCTTTGGGTAACTGGTAAGCGATCGCCCAGCCCTGGGACAAAATGGCTGAAGCGTATTTTGTTCCGCTGATGTGGGTTAAGGCCGCGCCTGTCCCTGTCCTGTCGGAGAGGCATTCATTAAAGGAACTAATGGCGAGTTCCTAAAATACCTATCGGAGTGATCAGGATGTCTGCTGAGAGAAATCTGACTTGCTGGGCTTCAAGTTGTGCCAAGTCATTGTGTTCATCAGGAAATGAGGGTGTTCTGGGGCAGGTAAAACAGAAATAAATCACGCTGACCCTCCTCTGGCGTTTTCTGCTCCTATTTCCACGTTTCAGGAGGAGGTTTATATACATTTGTTACACGATAACTTAATAGGATGTAACAGCCCTAAGGCCTTTTTTTTTTCCTTTTTGCTTATAATGTGGTTAATGCTTTTAGCACATTTTATAGGAGTCTCTCCTTACTAAAATTAGCATCCTAAGCACCCCTTTCTGAAACTCCCCTGCCAAGTATTCCCTGCAAAGTCTGCATTAGAAGAATGTTAATCTGATTTACAGTAACCTGACATGACAACTTGTGGTAATAGGTGATAAAAAGTTGAAACCTTGCGACAGAGAGGATGTTCATCTCTGACCATGATATGAACACGGGATGTCCCAGGGGGCTGGCTCAGGAGAGCACAGAGCCTGTGAGCACAGGGTGATGAATGAAGGGAAGAATTTGCAGCATCACTCTAAAGACCCATTTACACCAGAGAGCATCACTATTTCCACATATTTCAGCAGCTCCTAGTGTGGGCTGGCCTTATATATCCAAACTCTTATGGGCCCTCTGTATTTTTTGTGTGACAGTGGTGGGTTTTTTACTCTAAATGAACCCAATTAATAATGCTTCATCTGCTATTGCTTATTAACACACTTCCAGGAGATCAAGTGGTGGGAGAGGGGCTGGTGGCGACTGAACTTCATACACTGAAGGAGAAGTCCAACATTTTCCTGAGATCTGTGTTCTGGGGGTGAGGCCAGAGGTGCAGATTTGCAATTAAGTTTAGGTTCACATAAAAGTGGCAATGAATGCTATAGTAAAATACCATGCAGATGGTGTTTGCAGAAAGACCTTCCTGCCTCTCCACCATCACTGGCACATCAGCTGGTAGCACTGGCTGTTGGCATCCTCTGGCCCCAGGGGCATCCTGCAGACTTCCACCATGGCACCGATAGTCACTGCTGTGCCATGGCAATATGTTCCTGAAAAGTATCCTGATGTGACAACTCACCTGCTTACAGCAAAATCCAAGAGCCCTTGTTCAAATGCTCTGTCTCCAGTAAAGGAAACTCTACACCACAGAAGCAGCTTTGTCCCTGCCTGGTCATTTTAAACTGGGGTTTGTTAGAGAGACCAGGGCAGTGTTATAATTTGCCAGTCCCTGAGGATTGCTTTCAAATTGGTGACCATTATTACCTGAGATTAGAGCTATCCCCTATAAAAAGCTTTATTTTTATAGCATCATCAGTGTACACAACATTTGAAGACAAAAAGACAGGAAGAGGCAGCATCCCTTCCCCAGCTAATATACGGTTTGGTGACTGAAAGAGATTTATTGAAATCAATGTGCACTTTACCATCGATTTCTTTGTGCAGTGAGGCCTCCTTTAAAGCTTGTCAGCTTTTTCTGGTAAAGCTGAAATAAGACTAACCTGATGTATCAACAGTGAGTAGTTTGAAGTGATACTTCTCTTTCTCTCTCTTTCTCTTTCTCTTTTTCTCTCTCCAGGATTCTGAGACACCACAAAATAACTTTTATTTAAAAATGTATTTATCACATTTACTGAATGTGTCAAAACTGCCTAAAGAAATAAAAACTGCATGCAAAATTCAATTTAACACTGGCAGGGGACTTGACTAGATGAACTAGCTGGTCATTTATAGCTATCTATGACTATAATTGTATGTCCACTTTATGCTGTTTAAAATTTTAAGTTCAACCCACACCATATTTTCATTCAGTGAATTTACTTTAGCATCATTCTTTGCCCATGTCAGGCAAGCAATTTTTCACTGCTGATAAGAAAATGTCATTTTTTTGTTTTAAAATTGCAAATGAAAAAGCCATTTTTATGTCTCCTGGGCTTTTATTTATTGATTGTCTCGTTATTTTGTGAATAATTTCAATTAATTTTATAATAGTAACAATCTGTAGTGCATATCTCTCAAATTGTACAGAAGAGTTTAAATCAACTTTTGTGAATTATGGTCTTGTCATAATGTCATGAAATGCTGCTTTTTCAGCCTCCATAGTTTGACCCCTAAAAAGAATAGCAAGAAATACATTATTTGACGTTTTAAGTGGACTGACGGGCTTCTACAATGAGGTGACCTGGTCAGGGGATGAAGGCAGAGCAGTAGACATTGTTTACCCTGAAACATTTCAAGGTAAGAAAGGCATTTGCCATTATTTCCTGTAAGACCCTCATAAATAAGCGTTAGGTAAAAGGACGGTGAGGTGGACTGAAAACTGTCAAAACGACCAGGGCCAGAGTGTTGTGATCAATGGCAGTAGGGCCAGTTGAGGACAAGTCTCCAGCACACAAGGGCTCAGTGTTGGGGGCCGGTACCTTGTAACCTCTTCATTAATGATTGGGATGATGGGGCAGAAAACAACTTTGCAGATGAGACAAAATGGGGAGGAGTGGCAAATACACCAGCAGGTTGTGTGGCCATCCGGAGGGACCTTCACAGGCTGGAGAAATGGGCAGGTAAGAATCTCATGCACTTCAATAAAAAGAAATTGCAAAGTGTTGTAACTAGAGAGGATCAACCCCAAGCACCAGTACGGGCTGGGGGTTGATCAGCTGGATCAGCCTGGAGGTTCTGGTGGGCCTGGAGGTTCTGATGTACGAGCAGCTGATCACCAGCCAGCAATGTGACCTTCATTGCAGCACCTGGCCCTTGCTGCAAAGATGCTCAGCGGCGCCTTGGGCTGTGTGACAAGGAGTGTAGCCAGCAGGTCAAGGGCAGTGATCCTTCTCCTCTGCTCAGCACTGGTGAGGCCACAGCTGGAGTGCTGGGTCCATCTCTGGGCTCCCCAGCACAGGAAAGATACAGATGTACTGCAGAGAGGTCCAGCTAATGGCCCTAAAGATCATTAATGCATCCGAGCTTCTGAGGTGGGAGTAGAGGCTCAGAGAGCTGGGACTGCTCAGTCTGGTGAAGAGAAAGGGCATCTCACACATGTATGTCAATACCTGATGGGAAGGAACAAGGATGAGACAGACAGGCTCTCTTCAGTGATTCTCAGTGCCAGGACAAGAGGCAGCTGGCACAAATTAAATCACAAAGAATTCCATCTGAACACATAAAGCCCCATGTTTTTTACAGCGATGGCAGTCAAACACTGGCACAGGTTGCCCAGAGAAGTTGTGGAGTCTCCCTCCTTGAAAATATTTAAAAGCCATCTGGACAGGGCCTTGGGCAATCTGCTGTAGGTGTCCCTGCTTGAGCAGGGGGGTTGGACAAGGTGACCTCCAGAGGTCCTTTCCAACCTCAGCCATTCTGTGAATGTGTGAGTAATTCAGATACTGCACAGAGCACATTCTTCCTACTTCTCAACAAGAAAACAGCAAATGGCTCCACTGCAATTCCATTTTCTGACTTTGATGAACGGAAATATGTTACGCATCATTAACAACATGCCAGCATATTAAAACCATATTATGCTTGTAAAATAAAGAGCTTTTTTTTCATCTATTGCCATCAAATTTATTTCTGAGTTAATCTGAAAAATTAAATAAGTCCACATGGATCTCCCAGTTAGTGCTGCCAAGTATGTATATTCTTTAGTTTGAAATGAAAATACTTCTGTTCAAAGTTTGGGATGGAACACGTACACTCCTGTGTTTCAAATTAAAACAAATTAGATGATTTTCAATCAGAAAGCTGTGTCAAAGCAAAGGAGATGGCAGTATTGCAGATTGGCCATTCTGCCTTATAATGGCTCATCAGTCCAGGCCAAAAGTGCAGTAAAACCAGAGAAACATCTGTCCTTGGTCTGGTTGATGTAAATATGCAGGAGGCATATTGTGTTTTTGGACAGAACTAGTGGCTGCCTGTGAGTGTGAAGTCTGGACAATCCCAGACCACACTGAAGTGGAAGGGCATGCTGATCATCTTTCTTTTAGATGAAATGAAAGAGGAATTAAAGCCTCATTTATTTAGTGGTAATTGAAACAAGACAAGCCACCGCCCAAGGTGCAACACAATATAGGAAGGCTGGGTTGGAAACTCAGCCATGTGGCTAGAGGGATTACACTGGAAATTGGTTGCAAAACCAGGAAATGGGGCATTGATTTGGTTGAAGCTTTGCATTAGCTTGTGGGTGGAAAGAAGCACAAACCAAGCAGGCAGGGGTATGTGTGTGGCCCCAGAAAGGTAGCCAAGAACAAATGACTTCTTTTTCTTTCCAGCCCTGAAAAGCCCAGAAAAAGATCTCACAAACAGGAAGACAGCTTCTAACTATCTTGTCCTTCTGTGTCTCAGTGGTAAAAATATTTCTATTTTAACAAACAGATTTTCCCCAACTTGTAAAAACAATGTCGACTTGAAGCAACCTTTGCATTCTGTGAACTTTGGCTTCCTGCAAGGAGCAGCCTTATCTTACTGCAACACCATATAACCTACAGCACTTAAATCAGTCTTCCATAAAGCAGGCTCGAGTCCCATCCCACTGTCAATTAGACCTCCTCTCACAAAACAGACTGAAAAAGATGTGTATTGCAGCCTTGGAGCAATTCAGCTTCTCCCATAAAGTTATGAAACCTTTCTTCCTTTAGGGATAAACAGTAAAGCAACATCTAATTTGTATGAATAACCCTTTCAGCTGCTTAAATACTTCCAGTCTGATGAATTTTTAAGCTGTTCGGATTTCTCTGAATGTATTAATCTTCCACACCTATTATTTTAGTGGAGACAGTGGATCATGACGTGCTACTATATTTCACATTTCCTACTGTGCTTTTTTGAAGATTTGTGATTTGACATCTTTTTCAAAATGGTAAAATATTAGCCAACTGTCCTGTAGATGGTTCTCCAGGTAAGGTTTTTTGTCTGGTGGTCTGTGGCATGGAAAAATATTCACTTGCTGACAAAGCTGTTCAGTCTACTTATGGTTCTTGTTGAACTGAGAATTTGCAGAAATGCGTAATGGTGCGTGGACTATGGCTTTTTCTGTGCCAACTCCATCTCTAAATGCAATGCCATTTGTGTACAGAGCTATCCAGATGTGTGTCACAGCTTGATTTCCTGAGGCTGTCTAGGGAAATGCTTCAAGAGAAGCACTGTTCTCTACCCCAGTGACATGAAAAATCCCTTCAGGATGCTGTACAGTACCAGAGCAGCAAAGCTTCATTACATTTGCTTTTAATGTGTCCCTCTTCAGTTTGTTGAAAATCCATCCTTTCTTCTGATATGTTCATGAAGCTCACATAAAATGCTTTTTGTCATGTCTGACTAAACCTTTTTTAATTTGATGGTGGAAATTATGCTTCTGTACTCCTAGCTGGCTGTTTGTTAGTTGGGCTTTTTCACTGATACAACAAAAATAGCTCCGATCTGAAGGTGAAAATTCTAGCCTGCATTTCTGTGCCAACGCTCACAGAAGAAGTCTAGCAACGCAGGGGGATACAAACATATGCTTTAATCCTCTGAACAAACAGGTGCCTCATAGTTAAAGACAGATGAATACTTATTTGGAATATTATTTGGCATGTCCACTGTAGGCCACTGCCTCTTACCACTCCGTTGCAATGCTAAGGACTCATACCCAAAGCACAGCATGGCAGCTCCCCACTTTTTGTCTTCTTGTGCACCTGATTTGTGCCAAGGGCTAAGTTGGGAAGGGTACACAGCTCTCAGAAGTTGAGGTAAGCTTTGACATGTAGGGAGAGGGGAGGAGAAGTAGAATGATTCAGATCCACTGGAATTTGGGATGAGACTACAGATTGAACTCTTACAAACTTTTGCAAGCTGCAGATTCCCTTGTATTTTTTTTTTATTCTCTCTTGCTTTTCTTTCTTCCTTTTTTTTTGTTTTCATTGACGATGTGCAGTAGTAGGTGCTTATAATTGCACTCTGCTATAGCTGGGAATCAGAGCTAGTTCCAAGGCAGGTGCTGTGATTTGTGGGGCTTGCCCTGCTCTGCTGAGCCTGTGCTCTCCCTCTCACGGTTCCTGGCCACATCTCCCACTGGGTGGCCCCCAGAGGACAGCCTCCAGCCAGATGGGCACTGCAGCTGACATAGGTTGGCTAGGATGGATGTGGAGAGCCAGGTCCAGCTGTAGGTAAGGCTGGGTTTGTTTTGATGTGAGCTGCCAGAAACCTAAGAAGACATAAAGCAGAACATTCTTGTGTAGCTGCCTTTTCACTATTTTCTTTTAAAGCTTTGGCTTTTATAGTTGAAAAAATAAAGATGACAAGTGAACTGAGAACATTCTGAGGATCAGAAAATTTGTAAAGGTGCTTCCTGACAGCCTTAATTTTATGGCTATGTCACTCCTCAATGACGCTTACAGTTACTGTGACAGTTACCTTGAAAACCATTTAGATTATTGTATGTGATTTAAATGGCTCATGTATCGATTGCAAAAGAATCATTGCACATACTTAAGGTTCATAACTGCAGGGCATGTTATATGCAAAAATAAAAAAAATGTTTCAAGAAGAACTGTCTAATGAACTTACATGTATTTTCAGACCATACTATTATCCCTCATTAGACCATGGATTTCAGGTTCTGGAGAGGAAGGGTTAAACTTCCTGACAGCTGCAAAAGTTATCACAAGACAAGTGGTACATATATCATTAAAAAAATGCAGAAAATCAGTTCAGCCCTTTCACAGTAGTGACTGAAAGAGAGAAGATGGTAATTCCTTAGTGAGATAACGTTTGTCTTGGGTGAGTATGAACATGAAATCTGGTTTTAATCTCATTTTCAATTTTAACTAAAAGGATCAAAACTAATGATTAAAATAGGACTTCAAATAGACTTCTTACTTATTACAGTAACAAAAAAGATTATTAACATTCATGAGGGCGCTACTTAGAAAACAAAAGACTTCAAATGAGCTGAAAGATGAAATAGATCCTGCAAACAATAGGTAATGCATTAAGAAATACAGAATAGCATAAATTAGACTCAATAACTACAAATAAGTTGACATATTTGACTGTTTTTATACAATTTATTAACTCCACACACTAAAATCAAGTGCACACAACTGCAAAAGCAGCAGAATGGATATGTCTAAGTTCAGTAATTCTTTAACACTCGTAGCATCATTCTTAATCATGAGTGGAAGAAAATAGCTTTTCATAACTGAGGGCCTAATTTTTCAAGTGTTGCTGGAAAGACAGTGATGCCATAAGCAAAGGATGCAGCTTGCCCTCTTTGGAGTCTTGGCCCAACAGAAGACAGCAATTGGCCTTAAAGATGACTTCTAGCATGGACATTAATGTGGAGTCTGCGTATAAAAAAAAATATAACTACACAGCCAAACCCTACCTGTAAATGGGTGAGATTTGAATGGCTACTTCCTGTGGTCATTGCTCCAGTGAGACATTTGAAAAGAGCATACAAAGAGCAGAAGGCTTGTATTCTGGGACATTAGCAATGCAGGAAGGGTCATATGTTTTCTGACTTCTGAGTGTTGCTTGTATGCACACTAGAGAATATATAAAATCCTTAAAGAATAAAAATGAATATACATTTCCATATATGTCTTATTTTAGAGAAAACCATAACTTTTTCTATGAATTATTTATGGCATCCAGCCCCCCTACACTGTACCTTACACACCTAATCTACCAGGCTGTCTTGCTTGCAGCGGTTAGGACTTGTTTTGTCAGTCTGTTATTCACAAAAGAATTTATATTCTAAAAATCTTTCCAAACTGCTTGCAAACACACCTGCCATCCCATGTCATGCATTCCATATACCAGAGTCATGGGTAGTGTAAAGGGGTGTGTGCTGCTGATTTTGGTGGAGGCCCCATGATCTGTCCTGGCAGGGAGCAAAGCCTGACACCTGTGCAGGAAACCAAAAAGCCACTGAAAAACGTGATCAGCAGTTTGGGAAGAAGATCAGTCATGTGGTTTATGTGTCACCGTTTCTCTGATAAGCCTGGGACTGCACCACTTCAGAGGCTGTATTGTGCCTTCAAAGTTAATATTAGAGTCAAACTTGTCAGTTTGCATTTACTCCGTGACCTTTTATCTTGGTAACAGAAATGTGCACATTTTAATGTTGTTTATGAAATTTTTTTAGTATGTTTTACATTCTTTTGATGTCATTATCAGCAGTTTTAATCCTCAAGCGCCTTGCTCAGTAATGCATCTAAAAGAATGAAATTACTTTTATATATAACCATTAAGTGCTCCCCTCTATTAGAACATTATGGACTAGATTTCATGCCTACAATAAAGCTAATAAAGCAGGTTATTGGAACAGGATTTTAGATTTTAATTCAGATTTATAATAAACAGAAGGAAAATGTATACTGACTACCAAAGGTTACTGTGGTGTAAGATAAGGACTAAGAGAGAGTTCAAGCAGCCGAGGGGCTTTCCATCACAACAAAGATGAATTTGTGATGCTATGGGCTGTTGCAGCCTAACCAGCATAATTTTTCCAAAGTCTTACACATAAACTTTCCATTTACATTGCATTAAAGCATTCTACATCAATGTCAGAGATTTGTAAGTATTGCATCATTTTTCTGTCCATAATCCTTTTTAAAGTAAGTCACTGCATAGAGAGAAAATCCTGTGGAATAACATTACCATGAAGTAAGAAGGATGTTGCAGTGAGAGTAAGTAGAAGTTCAACTCTCCAACAAATTTTGTTGTTGCAGAAATGTTTTTTTTCTGAAAAATGAAAGTGGCTATGAATGAAATGCAAAATGGAAAAAAAAAATCAATGACATTCCGTGGCAAAATCATTCCACTTATTAACAGGGGAGAAACATCTCAGAATTGAAGATTTGACAGCATAGGCTCAATATTCTTAACTTCAGAATTCTATAATTATAACTGTAGATTTATAACCTCAGTCCTACAAACGTATCTCTAGAAAATGCTATCAAAAGACAATACAATAAACTAGGATAATTTATTATCCATTTTTATCTGTCCCTCCATTTAACTGTATTTTGGTGTAGAAAACATTACCATTTCAGAATTAAAAGAGTGCCTCAGAATTTTAGATATAATCTGTTTTATCTTGCTTCTAGGCAGAAAACCATCAGCAATTGCTCCTAAAGTATTTCAAATTTTGTTCCAGTTGGTGACTGGCTGATGCGGCTGATGCAGACACTGATGGCTGAGCTCAGACTTGAGAGAGGTGAATATTGTGCTGTCAGACTCAAATGCAATTTCCCTCACTGTACTCCAGACCCAAACTAAGTCCCAGTAAATAATTAATCTTGTAGAAAATTCTAAAACCTCCAGGATGTGAGACATGGGTTTGGATGTCTCCAGTTTCCTTTGAACAATAATCCTTCAGGATTTAACAGTAGCGGGAACGGCTTGGCACAACCAAATGCATCGTGCAGGCTGCATATCATCTCCCATATGGATGTAATAGGAGGGGCCATCTCTCAATTTCCACATTGGTATTTAGGACATAGAGAGAGATAAGGAATGTTTCCAAACACAGTGCGTGTTTCCTGTAAAACAGAAAATTTTATCTTCTCTGGTTATTAAGCAAACAGCACATCTGAGTAACTCTTACCAGGATGGTGATGACTCCTGTGGTTGGTTCTTATCTTTTTTTTTTTTTTTTTTTTGGAATAGAAATAGGGCTATTCTCACTAGTCTTGGTTAATTCAACCATGTAAAACTGATAATAAAATAGCATTTTTTAATAAAGAAAAGTGAATTAATAAAATAAATACATCTGATTCCTCTTAACTAGCAGTTAAGGTGAATACTGTGAGGTACCTAAGAGGTTTCTGTTCCTTAGCCATTACAAATTCTACTGTTCATTTTTTCAAAGTGGCTTTCTTTGAAAAATTTGCAATACTTATTTAAGAACGATGTTTTAATAAAAAATTCCACCAGTGAAGTTCGGTGCTGCTGGTAAACACAAACATGAGGTTTTTGGGAAAAAAAATTTCAAAGACCAACAAATAGCTATTGCAGTCCCTTGTCTGTCCAGACATTATGTGCTTTTCCTTTTACTAAAGTCAACTTCATCTAGTTCTGCACTGCAGTTACCTGGGGTAGCTTTAGAGCTACCAACAAGCATCTCTGAGTGTATCCAGCTTTCAGGCTGGCAGAGGTTAATATGACTCAGCTACTTCATGGCCAGCATTTTTTGCTCCTTGCAAAATAAATAATGCAGTAACCATATTAATTCCTCTAATTTCTACATATAAGCAATATTTTTTTCCAGAATGTGTTTTGTATTATGTATTTTATTTATATATTTATCCAAATGGAAAGAAAGACAATTGAGGAAAAAAAGAAGTCTCTTTTATAGTAGCTGAACAAAGTAAAATTACAATAGCATACATGGGTAGAATGAAAAGTACATTCATTTTTTATTTTGATTAGTAGACCATTTGCAGGAAGAAATAATTTATTAGCGCAAAAGCTTTATCAGGTAAAAGATACTTTCCTGGTTAAAATTTTCTCCTATTTTCAGTGAAAATAGTTTTCAAAGTGGAAACCTCATTATGTCACTTTATGCAAACTATCTGAGCCAAGGAAAGGACTTTTCAAAGAGTCTCCAAATACTTTTTCACTTTAGCAAAGACCTCTTCCATTGATTTTTTACTCTCTTTCTGGATGGAAACCTTATAGAAGAATGAGAAACGCTTCCACTGAAATCACTTATCAAATAATAAGCCATTAGTGTGTTTTCTTTCTGGAAGGGATGATGCCAAGTAAATTACTTTCATTATAGCTCAAATATCACCAGTACTAAGAGCCTTAGATATAGTTTTTAAATGCTTTGATGGATCTATATCAATGCAGTGAGGACTTCTGAGATCTAAACTCATCAAAATGTATTTATTCAGCTCAGCTTGCCCATTCAGCTCCAGTTCAGGCCTCTTCTTCACAGGAGAACTTCACTGAACAGTCAGAGGACACGGGAACAAAGAGAAGGGTTTTGTTTGTTTGTTTATAATTTTCCTTTGTGAGATCCCCCAGGAGCAGGAAAGAAAATAGTTCACAGTCTGGTATGATCAGAACAGCAAAAGTATTTGCAGTGTGGCACACAATAAAGCATTGCCTGCTTGGAAATACTGCACTTCCAGCCAGCACCATCCTGTGAGACTCACAGATGAGCTCCAGATCCTGCCGCAGACTTGCTCTTGGAGCTAAGATTCCACTCACCTCTGGAGACTATTTTTCCCTAGAGAGGCTTAAGATCTGATCCACTACAGAATATCTGGTTATTTTTCTAATTTTTTCCTCTATGAATGGGTAGCTTTTTAAATAGTACTTTAAATTTTGGGTTGGTTTTCATTCCCAATGACAACGCTTGTATCCAACTAAGCTTTTATTTATTTTACAAGTCTGCTTTCTTTAATCTTGTCGTGGAGGAGACCACTAATTCTCTCCTTCTGGATGGCTGCAATGAGACCACACACTCTCTGCTCTGAGCATCAGCAGACTGGAAAGAGATGAAAAGACATAGCAAGAACAAAATACCATTAGAAATCCAGTACTCCTTCCATCTGAATTGTTCTCTTATGGTTCCTCACCAAGTTCCTCACCAGAGATCTTTGGTCTCTGTGCACTGGCTATAAATCTTTTTATTTTTTTTCCATTGATGTATCATTCCAGAAGTGATGGCAAAGCTGCATCCAAACAACCATCAATTAGCTCTTGGAGACAGCCCAAAACAAGCAGTACCCCACACTATACATTTTGGTTGAAACACCAAGTTCAGAAGAAGAGATGTTGAGCTGATCAACCTGAGTGAATAGATGACTTCTTTGGAGTACCAAACGAGGAGATTTTTGAAGTTATATGCCAGTTATACAGGAGATAAAGTCCCTGTGCTAATGTGCTCATTGATTAGTTTTTTCCAAAATCACAATTAGCATCTATTTGAAGTCTACAGTGGGTATCAGTGAAAACTATGCCTTCCCTTTTTTTAACAAATTATTGGGTTGGAAAACTTTGGAACAACTACGCAGACTTCAGTGTCTACATTTTAAAGGGAATTGCAATTTGAATCTCACCTAGAGATTATTCTGAGAGAACACTCGTGTTTCCCGATTTGCAACTATGAAGAGTTCAATTTGATTTTAACAGCAGTGATACTATCTAAAGGACAGAGAGAATGTGGTTAGTACAGTTTCCTTGACATAGGAAGCTCTCTTTTATCTTCCTGTCCAAGATGACATCGCCAGGGAGACATTTTTTGTAACCTGTGTCTCACGTGAACATCTGGAAAGAAAGCTATAGTTCAGAGACCTGGTTGTTAATTTTCCTCCATTTGCACAGTTATTGGGGCTGTTGTTTATTCATCTATTGATTTAAGAGACTTCAGAGAATCAGTCTGAAGTGTCATCAACTGCTGCCATCTCTTCAGTCCAGTGTAATTCACATTAAATACGTTTTGCCATCAGGAAATCAGGTGCAGTCTTTCTTGTCAGGACTGCAACTCTAGCTCATAGTCTTACCTTAAACCCATGATCTCAAGAGATAAATTCCATAATATATTTTGTTATTTTAAGGACACTGCCATCACTCAGAGAAGCAATGGCAACCACTCAGAGAAGTAATGGCTTGCAATGCAAAATACCTATGGTGATCAGTGGAGGACCCATGAGGATGGGTGCTCTGTTCACAGATCCTTCAGGTTGCAATTCTTTCTTTGGACACATTTCTCTGCCAGCAGCCAAAGTTAGGTGTCTGTGCCTTTCCTCCAGCAGCCTTGGCTGCTGTTTCTGGATCTGTATCTCCTATTGACCAATGTTATATTTGGGATCAGATCTGCCTGGGACAGACATCAGCTTGTGTCATGGGCAGAACCATTCACTTACTGGCTACAGACATGTTTAGGAGCTGTGTGGGACCTCAGCCTGCTCCAGCCACAGGACTTGCTTTGGCACATGAGCTGCCATGCATGGGCACCCTTTGGGCGAGGCAGCAGACAGAAAGGCCAGAATTGTGCACTTCCAATCACAGGGTTTTCAAGGGAATCCAAGCCTTCAGCAGGTCAGAGCCATACTATGGAAGTTTTACATTAACCCATCTCTCCACCTCTCAATTTTTTCATGCATAGAATGTGCATTTCATGATAATAATTTTAGATCTCACTTTGAAGATACAAACTCCAGGCTTGTACATTACAGGCTTATTGCTAGAGGGCTGTCAGTCTGTCAGTCTGATTTGGGTGCTGTAGAGGCTCATGGAGCAGACCACCTTGAATGTCATGATATATGTAGGACGACCAAGGGATCAGGCCCAGCCAGCAGGGGTTTATGAAACACAAGTCCTGATTACCTACCCCAGTCTCCTACTACGAAAAGATGACTTGTTAGTTGGATGAGGGGAAGGCTGTGGATATTGCCTACCTAGACTTTTGCAAAGCGTTTGACACTGCTTCCTACAACATTCTTGTGGAGCAACCAACTTCTCATGGATTAAGATGGGTGCTCACACCTTCACCAGCTTCATTGCCTTTCTATCAAGACCAACTGCTGGGTCCTGCACCCCCTACACAATAACAGGCTGGGGGCAGAGTGGCTGGAAAGATACCTGGGGGAAAAGAATCTTGGGGAGCTGGTCAACAGTGGCTGAACATGAGCCAGTGTGTGCTCAGGTGGCCAAGAAGGTCAGTGCCATCCTGGCCTGTATCACAAATGGTGTGGCCAGCAGGGCCAGGGCAGTGATTGTCCCGTTGTACTCAGCACTGGTGAGGCAGCACCTGGAATCCTGTGTCAGTTCTGGGCCCCTCAGTTCGGGAGGGTCAGTGAGGTGCTGCAGCATGCCCACAGGAGGGCAATGAAGCTGGGGAAGGGTCTGAAGCACTCTGTGAAGAGCAGCTGAGGGAGCTGGGGATGTTTAGCCTGGAGAAAAGGAGCCTCACAAGAGACCTCATTTTTCTCTACAACTAACAGAAAGGAAGTTGTCATGAGGTGGTAGTCAGCCTCTTCTCCCAAATACCAATCAAAAGGAAAAGAATAAATGGCCTCAAGTCGTGCCAGGGGAGGTTTAGAAAAACTTCTTCATGAAAAGGGTTGTCAGGCACTGGAACAGGCTGCCCAGGGAAGTGGTGGTCACCTCCCTGGGGGTTTTTAAAAGGTGTGTAAATGTGGCATTTGGGGATGTGGTTTAGTGATGGGCTTGGCAGTGCTGTATTAACAGTTGGACGGAATGATCTTGAAGGTCTTTTCCAACCTCAAGGATTCTATGATTCTGTCATAAGTAAGTCTGAAAGTTCAATTTTTATTTCAAACAACCATTTTATTCAAGTGTTTCATACAAAGGTTCTTATCTTCAACAGGGAAAAAGTACAAAAAGCTCTGGTGAATAGTGAAATAAGAATAGTGAAATAAATCACGAGTTTATTTGCAACTTTTTAACAGCCATTTGCTCAATGTGGCCTCTGGCACAGCATATGCAACAACCAGTGAAAAGTGCTTGTACTGAGGAACCAGCAGCAACTATTCTTCTGACAAATATTTACCCTTATGTGTTGCCTCATCTTTCCAGCCAACATCTTTGTTACCAGCTCCTCAACAAACTGGAATGAAACTGTCTGAAATGCCATCGGATCCAGATGAACGCAATCATGAACATCTTACTGCGTCAAACTGAATGTAAAAAAGAATATTAAAATCAGTATTATATTCAATTAAATTAATATTACTGCATGCAAAGGATTCCTTGCTGTCTTCATTTCAACACCAAATTTTATCTACCTTCTCCCAAGCTTTTCAAATGTATCCCAGGCTGTCTGATTGACAATGCTAACTAACTTTGTAGTAAAAATTGTAGGAAGGAATCTGGAGGATATGGTGATTGGGCAGAGGACAGGTGCTACATCTGGCACATGGTGAAAAATATGGGAGGTGGTTTGGGAATGCAATAAGAGCATATTAGCTGGATGTTTCTGTTAGAGTATTCAGTAGCAAAATATTTAATGATGCTGACATTTAAATTGTGATAATTAGATTTCCTAGTTAGCACCACATTGAGAAGAATGGGAACAGTTTATATACTGCTCAGAGCTGTTATTTCAGACTGTCTACAAACTTGGATTGGCAAGAATGACCTGGTTCACATTCTATTTATATATGAGTTTTATTCTGGCATTAATGAAAGCTTAGCTTTTGGATCACAGTCCTCTTCTATTATGTGGCTCTGTGAGGATGGGAATCACAAAAGGCTTGCTTACAGCCAAGCTTGGATCTCCTCTAGTGAGATAGCTGTACAAGGCATTACCTCTGCAAATACTGGTCTCAAAATATGGCCAGGACACCTCCCTTTCAAGGGAAAGGAGGTTATCGAGGTATCTTAGAAGGTACACTGGGCATTTGAATAGAGAACATTTTCCTTGCAAAATTATTGTGGGAGACAGAGTAAATGCTTGCCATTATTTCCTCTCCAAAGAGGTTTGTCCGCTTGCTAGCAGAGGTTTGCTACACCAGGCAGAATGGAGAGCTACCCCCACCATGACAGACTGACACTCTCCATCTGACAGCCAGTTTTGCTGCCTTGCACAGTAATTGTGGGGTGGCAAAAAAACCCCAAACTTCTGCCAGCTGATTTTCCCCCCCCTCAGAGTTTTTGCAACAGAACACCTTTGGTGGATGGGACAAGGAAAGAATCTACTTTCCTATTCATTTTAAGAAATATTATGATCATCCTCTTCTTTTTCCTCAAAGTGCAGGGGACTGGCCCCACCATTAACCATTCTTTTGACTCACTTGACAAACGAGTTATTTCAGTTTAGATATCCTTGTCACAGCAGGTTGTCTTCTGAAATGCTGCCTGCAGCCAGCTTACTCCACATCCAGGTGAGGCTGTGTTCATGTCAAAACCCTGTAAGCAGGGAGCTCATCACCTTGATGTGAGGACTCCTGCCAGCTGCAGGGGCAGAAACCCCTTCCTGGGATTGAAGGTAAGAAGGAGCATTAAAGGAGGTGAATCTCAGCAAATGTCAAGGCGGAGGGAGGATCCATTTGTGGGAGAAGAGGGCTAGAGTAGGACTGGAGAGGCAGAAAAAGTGCACATGGAATAAATATTGGAACACTGGGGTGTGTGGTAGAGATGGATGGATAAAAGACCAAATTATGTGGATAAGACCAAATTGAAGAGATTCATGGAGGCAGACAGTCTGTAGCCACTAGGATATTCTGCCCTCCAGGAAGCCACGGTGATCCCAGGAGCACCTCCACCCTTCTGCTGTTGGTGGATGTGTAAGAAATCCAATAACAACGTGTGAATCTCACCTTCCCTCATTTCCATGGCTGGCTTGCAGTCTAGCACAACCCCCCACTATTCCAGAGGCAAAAGTGATCAGGAAGCCAAGATTTATGCTGTACTTGTGGGTATAAACAATGCCGTTGCTAAAGTTCAAATGATGCATGTCTTTTTTTTTTTTTTTGAAGAAATCATTAAGCCCTCCAGAACAATTCCAAATGAGCCTTTCTATTAAGGGGAAAAAAATACTTCAGAGCAGAGCACTAAAAATTAAAGAAAAGCATGCAGAGTTAAGAGAGACTCAGAACACTCCCCATGTGTGTGCTCTCTGTGAGACAGTTTAATAAGTTGATCATGTTATATTTCATCCACATGACCTTTGCTTGATCCCACACACAGGGCAATGAGTCTTCAAATTTTTTGCTGCTCTTGTAAAGCACATTTCTGTGGCAGACATTTTATTTTGCTCCACAGTAATTAAATGTATTTATAGAGCTGTAGTAGGTTAACAGGGGAACTATCTGAGGAAAAGCAGAAGGGTGGAATAACTTGATGAGTAACTAATCACTCATAAAATTCTTGTAGTGACAGTTCCTACTGGGATTTCTGAATTTGTGAACTACCTCATCTTCACTGTGGGTTTTTTTTGGTATTTTTTTGGTTTGGCTTTTTTTTTTTTAAGTGAGCAGCCTGGTTATTATTTACTTAGTGTGGTATATATGTACATAAGGGGTATAATTACATAGCAGCTTCCCCCTTGGAGGTAGCACTAAGGTGGGCTTTGGACCTGTATTACAGTTTATTTTCATGAAAGTTTCAGGATATGAAGATTGCACAACTTTGGACCTGCTGTCAGATCTGGCCAGCGGCAAGTATGAGCTGAGACAGATTCCCCCAGCCCACACTCACACTCACACCCACAGTCACTCCCTCTGTCACATGAGCACCCAAGCCCCGTTTCTCCAGGCCAAAGGGATTCATTCCCCATATGGCAGCTTCCAGAAGTTTTTTTCCAGCGTATTCAGCATTAGATTTGCTCAGAAAGGTTTGAGTCCCACACTTGTGAAGCCTTTTCCTGAGTTCCTGGACAGGGGATGCCTGGCCACATAAAGAGCACCGGTGCTGCCAAGCCAAGTTTACAAGCGAGGGAGGCCCCAAAATGCAGCCTGTGAATCCCTGCTGGGTGAGGATCACCAGCTGCACAGCCCTTAAAACCAAGTGCACTGTTTCATCAGAAGGAATACCTCTGACCTTACACATTCCCTGGAGCTTGGAGTGTCTGCAAACAGGCAATTTGCTCACAGTGTGGAAGCTTATCATCAGGCAACTAATTCAGCTTTCCTCCACTGGGATAATAAATTCTATTTACTCACCTGTTATCAGCAACAATAGTTGTTTAGAAAGAACGAAACAGAACATGATTGATTAGTTCTTTCTCCAACTCCTTGTGGATCCAAGGTTATTTTTTTCATCCATCATGCCACATTAACACAAGCACGACTTCTTTCAAGGTAGCAGTGTGGCTATCATGGTAACGGAGCGGATTATTCCGTGACGTGTTCAGCAAGAGGAGCTGTTTTTCTCCCATCTTCACTGCAACATACATTTAAGATTTCTAAGGCTACCGTATGCTTACAGCTTTTTCTCCCATACTTTTTTTAGACAGGAAAACCTGTTGGTTTCTGTATAAATTTCAGTGTCTAGAAATAAAGTGCAATCCTCTGAACTAAAACAGGAGTTCAGATATATCTCTTTGCTGGAAGAAAATAATTAAAGGAGAGCTATTATATTTATTTATTTACTTGCTTATCCCTGATCTGTATGGGCAAACGGTGAATTTTCTCTTCTGCTTTTACTGAAAAGTCTCTTACCAGGGCTTAGGTCCTCTCTTCTCCCCTGGGCATTCTCTTCATGGAGCTGCAGCTGGTCAAAATAGAGCCAGCAGAGCTGCAGCCATGCCCTTGCTTATTTGTTTGCAATTAAAGTCTGTCAAGTCTGTCGTTGGTTCTACAATAGACAATATTATTTCCCACTTGCAACAGGTGGTGGAGCAAATGCAATCCAGACAGGCACTTACCCAGCACAGCAGCTGTGGCTCCACCCTCCCCTGGGACATGCCATGAAAAAGTCAATACACACACAAGGCATGTTTTTTTTCTATTAACTCTGTGCTTGGATAGGGACAACCTGCACCTTCCTTGCTCTGGCCTCACCTGTTGTCCTCCACCTGTAATATTCCCGCTCCACCATGAGTCTCTAAGCCAAGGCTCCCTCTGCGACTCAGCATGGATCAGCACATCAATGCTGCAGGTGAAGGTAAACCCTGCTTCAGCAAGGTGGAAAAACTTGGGGTTTTTCCCCAACGAGCCCTCATGGATGTGACTATGCTCTGTGGGCCATTAGTTTTGGCAGTCAGATTCTGAAGGGGTGGCACTAGTCCCACCAGTCCCCAAGCCTTCTGTCTTTCTTTCCTGCCTTTGCTGCCGTAAAAGCTGGTTGCTCATTCACCTGTCTCATGGACTAGGAAAATTGGGGAGATAAGGGAGGGAGGCAGGGAGGGTAGAAGGCATGCAGATAACCACAGGACAGGTAGTCTAAGCAGTGCAGTCATATTCTCTCTTTTTAGAAACCCCAAATGTATGTTGTCTCTTTCTGTCAGGCACTCATGAAGATCTCATCTTGCCATTCCTGATCAGCAACAGGCATTGTGGGAGAGTACTGACATTTAAACTTTCAAAACATGTCCATATTCTGTGGCATTTCACGTGGAGAAAGAAGACCTATGGGGGTAGTTCTTGCCTTGAGTGATGGAGGATTATTGCTCTGTGTGGAGGAAAGGTGAGAGTATTATGCAAGAGCCCCATTTAAAAAAAAAAAATTAAGAAAGATAAATGACTATGAATGAACTTGGCTAAGGCACTCTAAGGCCCCAGCTCAGTTTTCAGCTGAACTAACAGTAAAAACATTTTTAAACAGATTTAATTTTAATAAAATGAGAGGAGTGACAGGAGTCTGGGGGAAAAATTTAAGAAATGCAGCTGAAGAGGAAACCTGCTGCTGCACTGGCTTCATCACACCTTGCGCTAATCCGTTTCCCCCTGCACTGTTGAGGAGGGAGAGGAAGAGCCTTTGAGTCCAGGGGCTCAGCACTTGTGCATGCCAAGACCAGCGCTACCCAAAGCCATGTAACGAGTGCTGGATAACAAGCATGGAACTGTCCAGGCTGTCCCTTCAACACAAGGTGCCAGAGCAAGCAGGCAGTCACATGGACATGGGCTGTCAACTTCAATCCCTTCAGCTGAATCCAGAGCACCAAGCTGGAGTGTGGAGAAAGCCATGCACTCCCTGGCAGGACACCAGGTGCTCCTGCTTTAGCATCTGGGCCTCCTGGGGTTTTCCTTGGGATTGCCATGGCAAGCAACAGCAAGACTGCACCGGGTTTTCAGGATTGAGCCCTTAGTCCATCCTGCTAATGAAATCAGCTCCTTGCAGCAAGAACAGTCCTCAAACCCAGGGAGATGTCCATGTCAAAGGGATTCCAGGGTATTACTCTGACGTACTAAAATAATTGGCTGTAATGGGAATGATGAAGGAGACGGTGCCAAAGTGACTGTCAAGAACGCTGAATAAATATTGCAGAAAAAAATGGCTTCACATAATCAGAATTAAAGGCACCTCTGTTTGAAGTTGTAAACACACATTTTCCAAATGAAGCTTTTATCATGGTCTTTAAAAAAGTCCTTTCCTTTATATCTATAAAAATATCAGAAGGTACTTAAATTTATATGAAATACTTTTAAATGCTGTCCCAACATCATAATTTCTGAGCAGTTTGCACTGAAGATGTAATATCTTGCTGCTCTGAGCAACAGAAGACCAGAAATACTGAAATTATAGTGATCCTACCCTAAGGAAAAATTAGTCCTTAGCTTTAAGTAAAAATCTACTTTTTTCCTTGTTATTTATAGTAACATTTTTAGTTCCAAGTATCTCATGCTGAGAAATGTGAATGAAATCAACTCTGGTTTTTTCTGCTGTTTTCTGTAAAGAGATGTGACCTGGCATCTCTGGTACAAATGGTGTTTCACATATTTCTGAATCTGTGAGGTTCAGAAATGTCCAGACTTATCCTGATAATTAAATGTAGCTACAAAAATAAGGCTATGCCTACAAAATAACTAGACTTCCCAAATTACCCTCACAGATTTTAAACATTCATTTTGGAAAAAATGCCTTAGCAGTACCTTTGTTAAGTCAATTGACAGTATAAGCCAGACTAAATCTAGACACAAACAGATATTAAATACTAATATTTCTATTAATATTAAGTAGCAGAGACCCACCACCTATATCTGCATTTGGCCCCCAGTTACTAAAGTAATTGTGCATATTAAAAGATTAAGCCTTTTGGAAACCGCAATCATTTTCTGCCAATTTATTCTATGCTGCTATATTTTTAATGAGGTCATTTACTGGAGGGTTTTGGGACAAAATCCAGAGTATTTACAGATTGGCATGGACTGCCAAGAACAATTGTAGATAAAAATAAAGTGTATGACTTTCATACAGGGAAAACTGAAATCTGTAAACTCATTTTTAATTAAAAGGTCCTTGGTCTGGGAAATGCGTGATATATTCCAAATCTAATTAATGATTACCTGGTTTTTATTAGATTTATTCATTCTTGAACAGTTTTCAAATATTATTCTGTTCTGTGAAATACAGTGGGCCTGATTCTCATGAACAATCAGCTCTGTCCCCTTCTGACAACTCAAGAATCCCTGAAAATGAGCAGAATTGGCAAGAAGATTTTGCAACTCTTTTTCATGTTTCCATGATTTCAGAACAGGTCCATTATAAGTGAGAATAAAGGTAGCTTTGCTTCTTAGAAAAGAACAGGCATATTCTTTGCAAAGGAGCCTTATATGTCTTCAGCGAAGCTTTGGCTTGTACTCTGGCTTAGCTGGTCAGAGAAACACTGTCTACAAAGAGGAGCACTTGAAGGTTATATTTACTATTCTAGCTTAGTTAGCATCTACCAACAGCCAAAGTATCCTAAAACATTGCTAAGTCTTCCAAGAGATGAGCTGTATCCCTGTTCCATTATTTTATTTCTGTGCTAGTAGCAATGGTCTGAAATATGAACGTTGCTGACTTTCCAAAAATTCCCACTTTAGTGTGACTGTCCATGTTATGGCAGTTCAAGTCTATATCCACAACCTCATAAATGAGGGTCAATCTTGAGAAGAAAGTAGACCCTCTTGACTACTTCTATCTGACTCTCCAGATCCTCATTTAATTTATATAAAATGAGATTAAGCTCAGGCTTTAAGGTTAATGATGGAATCTTGACTGGAATAAGTCTAGTCCCAACACTCTCAGTGTCATCCCTACTATAACAACAGAATTCAAGGTTTTTTATTTTTCAGTATCTGTCTGTACATCCCAAGATTTTCTTGAAGGGGAGCTTGAGTTCAGCTAGCAGGTTTAAATTGACGTCTAGTTTGATGCTCATAATGTGTGTCTCCGCCTATGCACAAGTTTGGATGTTAATCAGTTATTTCAGTACCTAAAAATTCCTCTCAAATTGATTAACATATTTCCAAACTTATTTTATGCCTTGCCTGTTAACCAGATACGCTCCATTGTGGCCTGCTAGAATCTTCAGTAAGGAAAACAAAACTGAAGGATAAAGAAAACTGGGAAGAAAAGTAACGATGAGAGCTGTGTGCTGTTCCCTGTTAGCACAGGGGGGTCGATGAACCACCCAAAGCTGTTTGAGCAGGCAGTGTCGATAGAAGCATTGGCTCTGGTGCCCGTGCAGCATTGACTGGTAGAAAGCAGATCTTTGCTATTGCTTGCAGTGCAATGCCTAAGGCACAGTGCTATATCATAACGGGGAATTAGAGCCAGACTATGAAAAGCCTTGTTGCCTGCAACTAATCTGCAGGATGACAGCATTTTACAAAATGGATAAATGCTACCTGAGCACAGGGGGGGAAATTGCAATATCAGAGGAGACACAGCATATTTCCCTGTCGGCAACAGAGGATATATCTCACAGTGCTCAACACATTGGCTGTTGTAATCATACTCAATACAGCATGTGATTGTTTTATGTGGTTGATTTGCTGTTATCTTTAATTAGACACAATTCCGTCTTTTTGAACATTAAATGAGTTTCGTTTTAGAATTCTAATTGTAAAAGTCTCTCAAATTAACAGAATGGAAAAAAATACGTTCATAATGAACTGAATTTTAGATTACAATTAGCTATTACAGGGAACAGAACAAATGTGTGCAAGAAAATGATTAAACTGCATGGAGTTCTCCATGCTGTACCACATTCCCCTGCCTTCCCCCTTTTGGTTACTCTTCTAGGCTCTTTCAAGCCCAGAGCTTTCCTCATCTACATCCACAGTCAGTTTGTTTCAGTGGAGACAATTCCTGAGCTTCAGCCACCCAGTCAGGGGAAGGATACAAGCAGACTCAGAATTTAGATCATAATTTTCAAAGGCTAGAGCGACTGGAAGATTTTCTGCCACTTAATATAGAAATGGGTGTAATCTTCCAGAAGAAATTTCACTCTCCCACAGTCTTGAATCTTCTGTCAAAGGAAATGGGCTTATATATTGCTAAAATATCTTGAGCAGCTTTTGACACTTCAAAGCATCAATGTGCTCAGCACAACGTGGACTAGCTAACACTTCCAAAGTGACTGTACACTGAGGATCACACTGCTTTAGAGACAGACAAAATTCTTCCAAAACAGATGTCAAAACTGACACAGCAACCATTCTGCTGTGTACTCTGGCTGTTGCCTTTCTTAAACCTGCCACAGGGCAACTATCAGCATAGTTGCTATTCAATACATTGTTTGCAGCTCTTTCCTGATACATTAGAAAACTACCTCTGCAAAGCCAAGAGGACATGTGAATGTAATTTCTTTTTCCACAAAGCCTTTGCTATGTTCTTCGAAAGGTTAACCCACCTTACTAAGCTGTATAAACATTATTTCACTTTTATTGACACTCTTTTCAGACCATGAAATGACTTGAGTTTTAATCTATTTTTTTTTTTAATACTGAAGGGAACAGACTAATTTAATAAGCTTTACATGCAGATGTATTTCAAAAACATGTTTTCCAAAGCTTATGAAGTTGCAAGGGGGAAAGGAAAATGGTGTATCACAAAGAAGGTGTTATTGGTGAGATAAATACTGTTGTGTTTACTGGGCTGGTATGAGTTTGTTGGGGTTTTTGCATTCCAAGATATGTGTAGAGACCATGGCACAGCTTTCATGCAGGAAAGGCTCCATGCTACTTGTGTTGCAAAAATAAGGTTATACAGTCTGATTACCTTTTCCTAGGGGGGAAAAAATTGCTATTAAAATAAAACTCTGAAAGAATTATTTCATTCTCAGCATAATATTCTTTCCCCAAATATAATGCATTGCCCACTTCACTTCTCATGGTGTATGAGAGCAGAAGGTGGAGCACCTAACAGGGCTGGCTGCTCACTGGGGCACTAACAAATATTGTAGCATCCAGTCTGGTGCTACACAAAAGGGAAGTGTAGGCAGCAATTTGGTCAGGCCATTTTGCCATATAATTAACAGACCAGACTTTCCATACTGTGCCTTTCCTAAGGTTAAAGATCCCAACACTCCTGAACGTCTCTGTGGGCCTAACTGCAGAAACTGATTAAATACCATTATTATTGTGAACAGCGTGCCCAGCTGAATGAGCTGGCCAACACTCCTGGTCTGGGGACCAGGTGCACAGCAGCCTCTGCTTTCAGCAGCTGCAGGTCCCATGAGATGGTCCCCCCAAGGCTGTGTCCTCTCAGGGGAATGGGATGTCCATCCAATACAACCTCACAGTGGGCACTTTTGTGGAAAACCAGAGTGGTGAGGGGAGGTCCTGCTTTCACGGGAGACCATGAAAGAGTGGTGGGGCATCACTCTTGATCAGGATGCTCCTATTAAATGCTCCAAACTCTGAAAAAATATTTCATAAGTGTGGAACATGGTGAACCTGCTGGTAGAATCTTGTCTTAATTGAAAATTCCACCCTGTATATTTCTGGTGAGGGGTTAACTCGGTAACAACATGCCACCAATGCTCCTTTGAAACTCAGTAAAGTATTTGAATGTGTTTGAGTAGCACAGCTTTGCTCTGAGGAAGTGGATTTGACTATCTGCAGACTCCTGGGTCTCATGGTTCATTAAATTGGTTCACATAGCAAAATATTAAGGATCTCATACAAATTATACAGTCTATATAGATTAGAAAAATGGCACACAGCATCAGCTAGTGGTTGCTTCATACTTAAAAGGAAAAAAAAACAAAAACCCTCAGCAGTTCAGACAGCTCTATGGTAAGCCTACCAGGAATCCAACTTCTTGAAGACCAGGCTGATCAGACTGACCAGAATAATAACTTCAGTCTGTATCAAAAAATATTCCAGTACAACTAAGGAAATGAGGATTTTGTTCTTGACAAAACAGTCCTATCAATGCTGAAATCTGCAGCCCCTTTGTTTTTTCATCCCACCCTCTGGGCTAAGCATTTGGACATTATTAATCCTCAAACAGCAGCAAGTTATCTTTATGATAAGAAGAAAGACTGTCCCAGAGTAGCTGCCCATCAAAGGTTTCTGCTAAAGAGTCTGTGCCAAAGGGATCAGCACTGGTGAGCCCACAGCAGGAGTGTTGGATCCAGTTCTGAACTCCCCAGTATAAGAGAGAAATAAACATACTGGAGACTCCAGCAAAGTGCCACAAAGTTTAAGGGACTGGAGCATCCCTCCTTTGAGGAAAGGCTGAGAGAGTTGGGGCTCCTCAGCCTGGAGAAGACTCAACTCAGAGGAATCTCATCAATGTCTATAAACATCTGGGGGGATGGTGCCAGGAAGATGGAGCTGGGCTCTTTCCAGTGATGCCCAGTGACAGGCCCAGAGGCAACAAGCACAACATGAAACACAGGAGGTTCCCTCTGAACAGCAGGAAACATTTTTCTACTGCGAGGGTGTCTGAGCACTGACCCAGGTTGTCCAGGGAGGTTGTGGGTTTTCCAACTGTAGAGTTTCGAAGGCCATTGGGACATAGTGCTGGGCTACTGGCTCTGAGCATCCTTGCTTGAGCAGGGAGGTCAGACCACAAGTCTTCCAGAAGTCTTACCCAAAAGTTCTAGAGTAGTCTTAGTTTTTTGGTCCTGTGCAAATTCTTACATATTGCTAAAATTTTGTAAATTTCAGCCAGTGACTACTGAAGTACCAGTTGTAAGAATCATACTCCAGACCAGCATTCAGTTTGGGTGTAAAACCAGGGTAATTTTTGTCTTTCAGTCATCATAACTTTGACTCATATTGTACAGGAAACTTAAAAAAAGAAAGAAGGAGGAAAAAGCAAAAGACAATTCTTTTACTTCTAGGTACTCTGTTGATTTGTGGTGTTTCATTAACATCCACAGCTTCAGGTGTCACAACAGAAGATTAAATAAAATATATATGTAACAAGGTTATATTTATATTTTACCTGAAAAATTCCTTGCCAATGTCTAGCCAAGGCACTACACACCATCCACAAGACCTGCTTTGCTGGATAGTAGAAAACACCACATTCTAGGAAAGAAATGGAGTCCTATGTGTAGTGCATGCATCAAGCTGAATCCTGTGTTAAATAGGAAGATAATCGTATTTTCTAACAACTACTTTACTGACTTGTTACAATTTTATGGCCAGACTCTCTAAAAAAAAAATGCTGTAACTAAAACTATCCTATAAATTCGAGATATTTTTGGAACTGTAAACAAAGCTAAAACTTTCCCACTCTTTCATAAAAAAGAAGTAGGTTTTTTGTTTTGTTTTGTTTTTAACATAATAGCTTAAAGTTTCTTCTGCAGCCTGGAACAGGTATTTTAAATACCGTTTCTTCCTGCAATGAATGAAGAATTCCATTTTAAATCTGCTGCATATATTTTCTTTTATCACATTGTAACCCTTTTTTTTCCTTGTCTGAAATCTCTCATACTTCCAAGTACAGACATTAGGGATACAGTCATCTTTCTTTCCTTCATTGGTTTAGATCTCTTGTGGGTAGCTCAGGGTCCATTTTTGCCCAGGAGTATGTTCCTAGCAGTTTTTAAAAGCCAGACCTGTGTGTGAAATGTGAAAATCCCAACATACTTGGACAGCTTGGACTCTCTCACCAAACATTAATGTTCTTAGAAGTAGAAAAAGTTGTATTTCTTAACAAGTGGGACATGACCACAAATACACAGAAAAATTGCACAAATCTGAGATCGTAATGTACTCAAACACAAAAGCATGATGAGAGCTTTAACTCTTTAGCTGAGGAGTGTTGCTAACATTTGGTAATAAGCACATAACTAGGGAGATTTTTTTATGTATTGTTGCAGTGATTTGTGTTATCTTCATAATTAGTTTGCGTATTTGCAGTAGTTGGACCAACCAAGGGAGGGAGAAGAAGTGAAGAGCTACCAGGTTGTATCAGGTGAAGAGAAAAAAGGGGTAGAAAAGAGAAGGCATCATATAAACTGATTTACAGAATTTCTTAAAAGTTTTGGATAACTGAATATTTCAAAATGTTATTTACATTGAATTCTGGGATAAAAATCAAGATAGACCTGTCTGACACTAAAACTTAAACCCCTTTTATATTCTGTTGCTCAGTAGCAAAAAATAATGGAATTGGTATAAGATACCAAATACATCTAATGTAGAGATGGATTTTTTATAGTAGTGACTAGAACAATTTGTTAAACCTGAATTTTGAAACTATTACTTTATAAAGTTAAGAGAGAAATAAACACTTGCAATCTCTGTAAAAAGTATCTTTTTTGATGCACTATCTCATTTTTTACAAAGTCAAATGTTGTAGTATTCTACAAGCTCTGCACATCATATTAGTTCTACTTCTAAAAATCTGCTGATTTTTTCTAAGGCTTCTTTCATTAGTTCCTGGGACTCAAAGACTAAGCAAAGACTTTTTTTAGTACCAAATAAAACTATTTGGAGGTTTAATGGTCTGTCACTTGGACGGAAAATTATCTAAATACCGGCAGCAGGTTTCACTGTAACCATTCCACTTTCAGCTCTTCCCATTACCCTAACCTTCTGTGCTGCAGTTAAAATAAATTAACAAGAATGTGAGCACAGCTAAAGTGAGAATTTAACCTGGCAAGATTCGTGGCTGTGTACAGTAGATTTTATTGAAAAGTCCTGTGAAGACAGACAGAAGTAATTTGGTTCCATCCTCCCCTATTGTATTCAATTGGGTCTGAACAGCAGCCATTCAATTTGCATAGGAGCTTACACTACCAATAAACAGAACAAAACATGGCATTAACTGCAGCTGGAAACTTGACTTCCTTGCCTGTAAAGGGAATGGGCACTTGTTCTCTACTTAAAATACATGGTAGTAACATAGGAAAAATTCCTCTTTTATTGTTGCAAGCAGTGCATGAGACCTAGCAAAGAAAATTTCCGTGTTTACCTTTTCTTTTCAGAAATCAAATCAGATGTGTGAAATTTAGCAAGAGAATGTTAAAGCTTCATTGTAAATTCAGTATATTTTTAGAGATGTGCGATCTGCTTTAAATACTTTCTAATTTGGATCTGAGCAAACAAAATCTGCTGGCTGAGATAAATACCTATGTAGGATGGAGAAGATTTTGGCTGGGATATATGCAATCAAGCATATTAAAAACCTTTAATAAAGCATTGAAAATCTTTGCAGTGCTTTATCAACACATAATAAAATACAATTTTAGGATTCAATTTTCACTTAGGTTTCACAGATCAGAATAATAATAAAAAGTTCCTTGAAAAATGGTATATTTTGACATGGATACGGCCTGTATCCATGTGTACCACTGTAATGGTCTTTCCCCACAAAATGCAGTGGGCTATGGAACTCCTCACCAAGGGCTGAGCAGGTAGAGCCCACATGGGCATCTCTGTGTCCACAGCAAACACTGCCCCAAAAACTGACAAAGTGGTTCAGGTGCCTTGTCACGGATGTTCAGAGTTCACTGGATTTCCCAGAGGGTGTCCTCCTCAGAGGCCTTTCCAGCAGAGTGTGGCATTCCTGCATGTCAGGGCCACGTCGTGTCTGCCTGCCCAATGCAGATTACTTGGGTACCATCAGGCACCTGAAAGGTGATCTCCTGGGAAGTAACATCTGAGCTTAGGCAGCTGACTCTCATCCCAAGCCCCCTCTACATTCATAGGACTGAGTACCTAAATTTCTTCAATTATCTAGGCCTCAGAATCTAAAATTTGGTGGTGGCATCAAACTCATTATGCAGCACCACACTGTAAATTGTAAGGACATTCTGACAGCTATTTCTAAACCCACTGCAAAAAAACTCACCAAATTTGCATATTTTAAAGCTGGTTTTGTTAAACTCCAAAGCTCTCTCCTTGGCTTTACTGTAGTAATTGTAGCTCATGTTAAAAGCTCTATGTTTGGCCACAGAAGAAAAAAATTAAAGAATGATCAGAACACATTAAACACTGTGCTCTAACAGTGCTTCCTTTCTCTTGGGCTAAGTGTTTTTGGGAATCTTATCAGGTCACTGCAGGAGCATGGTTTCTCTGAGGCTTAAAGGCTTGTACTACAGGTAGGGGAGAGAAAGAGTGCAGCATTATGTACTCCCATCCATTCAGCCAAATCAATCAAGGGGTAATAAGTGACTCTCCTTTCTCCTTCTTCTGCCAACAGAGCCCACTCTCCTGGGCAGTTCCTCACTTCCTAAATCACAGCCCTGTTGGGGTGGGGGATCCCCACTTATCTCCGGTCTCTGGTCTCAGTCTCATTCCAACCCTTCTGTAGTTGCCTAGGGCAAAACAGCCCTCCAAAGGCAGAACTTGCCTGCTTTCAGCTACATACCACAGAGCAAAGAAAAGTGGAGTCAGCTTCCTTAAGACCTCCCTTCTGGTTCAATGAATCTTGCCCTGCTGTGAATCACCTCATATGCTTCCCTCAGGCACCTAGCCTCGAAAGAGGTCAGAGTCCAGCCTTCACTCCTGTATTAATCCTTTCCTTGGGCTGGCTGGAAGCAGCTCTTTTCTCAGTGAGTGGCTTTAAATCATCTGCCTCGGTCCTTGGATTTCACTGCGGTCAGCATGTGTCTAGAATGAAGAATTGCAGCATCCCAGTTATAAGCACCCCAGGCGTTTATTAGCTATAGTCCTAACAGCCTAATTCCATGGTTTAATCATTAGATAGGTCTTCCTGTTAGAGATCAAACTTCAGGCTTAGGCCAAGTTAACATTGTTTGTTTAATAAATGTTCCCCCATACCAAACCATGTACTGTCAAAACATTAGCAATCACCCACCACAACGCTTGCCTTTTCCACCTCTTGAGTAAATTGGCTTCAGAAAATCTCATAGCCAAGAAATTTTTTTTTCCATTAGCTAAGATAAAATCTCACATACCAGAAGCTAGAAGTCATCAGTAGGATGTAACAAATACCTGAATGAAATTTGTCTCTCTTGTGAATGAAACTCATCTCATTCACGTCAGAAGCAGAGTTGTGGTAGTAACACTATGAGCCCTGTAAAAAGTTTTACATAATTACGCTAGTCTTCCACTGTGTTTTTGGGAGGAATACCAGAGCTCAGTGGTGGCAACATTTAATGCAATCCTTTTATGTGAGTTTGGGGCATATGGAGGTCCTGTTTTAGGTACAAGAGCCACATAGAAACCAAGCATTCTTGTAATTTTCTGAAATGTCAAAATGACAAAAATAAATGCCAACATTTATCCCAATGTTAGGGATAAAGGAATGTTACTGTAGGACAATACAGATAACAACACTTCAGCCACCCAATATGCAAAGACCAGATTTCCAAAAGATATTTGAAGTGACCCAGGAGTGTTGGAAAAACTCCGTCCTTACAGAGTTCAGTCTTGGACTCTTGGCAGCCAATACTCCTCACAATAGGGGGGAGATCTGCCAAGGAATTTTGGATCTGGTCTCTTCACTTACTTGAGACTTTGAAATGTGTTTTGCAACCCATGGAGGAAAAAATAGGAAGAAATTAAAACTGTGACTCAGAACCATCCCTAGAAGGTGTAAATTAAAGGGTTAGAAGACATCTCACTTTTAAATGGTGTTCACATTCAATAGAGAAAAGCACCCCTTGATGTTGCACTGACTTTTTGATTTAGAGCTCAGTAATTAAAACCAGCTATTTTTAAAATGGCTGTTTGTTAATGCAAGATGCTATTACTTTGCATTTCATTCCAGGCAGCACTTTTACAAGTTTGCTCATAAAAAGAACCCCAAAAGGACTAGTTTGAAACCAAAAATCGTGTGAATATTTATCTTCTGGGTTTAAGACATGATGAATTTAAGAAGCTTAGGGAAATGCCAGCAAAAGTCCACCAATGCTTTCTAACACTGCAACTGATGCGATTTAAATCGGAAATTAATTTCTTTCAGAAGTGAGGGCTTGGTATTGGAAATAGTACTCTCATTGCAGGTCCAAAGGAAGAAGGGAAAAAATGATTCTGCCATGTTGGATCCCTCATGACTGATCATCCCAGGGGAGGGAACTGGGTACTCTGCATCCCCTTGAGGAAGAAAATCCCTAGGCCTTAATTTTTATCCAATTGGATCAATATGAATGGTCATTAAGCTTAGGTTTTAGACTCCATGATGGTTTTTGGTTACCCAAAGAATGCAATGACAGCTTGGTATTTCAGATCTGTGGAAAAGCATCATGAAGAGAACTGGTACAGATTAGCTGCCTTTAACTTTTGGCTCCAGGGTCTATTCTGTGCAGCTAAAGTTGGGTATCTGAGATTATGAGTGTCTGAATATGGAATTTTAAAAGAAGGCTTGATCCCTGGCTTCTGAGAATACTTTAACTTGTCTGTCTAATCTTAATTCTGCCTTTTTTTTTTTTCTTACTTTACTGCACTTATTTGTAAGTTCAATTTTCCTCTATTCTAACTGTTGTTGAATTGAGCTCTAATATTTTGAAGCCTTCCTACTCTACAAAGAAGTTTGAAAATGAGAGTATGTCTTTATTTCTAGTAAAAGCCAAGTTACCAGGCTCCTAGCTAATGCATCTTGCTCAATAGTTCATGGTTTCACCTTACTTTAGATTTGGACTCAGAAGAAAATTTCCACCTTCTGCAAGCACACTACCAAATGGGTGTTAGAGGTCTGTTTTCACTGAATGTGGAGCACAGAATAGCTTCTGACCAAAGGTCTTCAGACAGTAAGCAGTTTTTTTTCATGGAACAGGTCTGGAAACACACATGACCCTAGGTTTTCTTGGTCTCATAGCTGTATTTGCAGGGGGTTTTTGCTGAGTTTGGTGTAGACTGCTGAGAAGTCACAGAATGTCAGGTGTCAAGGGTTGCATTGTCCTCTCTATCTGAACCTAAAGACAGTGCTAAAGATGGCACAGGACACCACCCTAGAGCACGTCCCTCAGCCCTTTTTGATTTGCCAGTGAAGAATCCGAACTTGCTGCTCTTGCAAATTCAAAGTTTTCCAGGGAAAAACCTCTGTGACCTGAGGATGCCAGGCTGGAACTTAAGTGATATTACTCTGCAAGTATGTGTGCCAAAGGCAACATGAATGTAGAAGCATCATTACATTTGGTCTGAGAACTTTAGTAAGCAAGCAGGACTTCATCCCGAAAAATTCATATAGTTTGAATATTTCCATTCTTGTGAGTGCCTATTTTGTTGATCTTTGACAAATATCTTAACTCATTTGTCAATAAAAATGAGAAAAATGTAAGTTCAGAAGCATGTCAACACCTTCTGTTTTGTCATCAACTGTGATAAGGTTAACCTTGAATATTTTTGAATTTATTTGGTAAAGAAGAAAAATGACATCTGTTTTGTAACCTCACATCTTCCTACACTTTCTGACAGCATGCAGCATTTTCACTGAACTGTAAGGTTTGCTCATGAAAGCTGAGGTAATCAGAGGTGGCTATCCAAAGTTCAGTCAATAAATAGCTTGACTTTCTAGCTTGTAATAATGTAAAAGGATCAATAAGAAATATGAAGATTATTTCTCCATTTCCCTCTGCTTCATGTTAAGGTAGCCATGAAGGACAGACTACTTCCCTTCTACCTTCTTCTTCCCTTCCCTTTTTTTGTCCTTAGCTATTATGCTGCACCTGTTCAGGGGATAGAAAGAAGTGTAATGTAAATACCAACATCTGAACATTTGCATTTAAGTAATACATTCCTAAACAATACCTGTTTATAGCCTTTGCATATTTACTATCAAATCAGAACGTTTGATTAAAAAAAATATGTAATTTCAGTCTTTAGGATGCACATGATTCTTTTTGTCACTCTTCTTGCAGAACTGGCTCAGTTATGAATATTTAGACCAAACCTCTGTCCTGAAAAATTAAGATGACTACTAAGAGCAAGCTTTTGTTTTGAAAACAAGTACATAGTTTCTACCTGAACAACATGTAGCACAGCTTCAGTGATGTCAGCCCACGTGAAGCTTGTGAAACATCCATCATGTCAGATTACTTTCTGGAAAAAGGTTTAGTAAATGACTGTACTGGAACAGTGAAGAAGTGTCCAGTTTGAATTGAATATCAATCTGGAGATTAAGCACTGACTAATATGAAGTGAAAGGTATTTCTGAGGCAAAACAGCAAAAGCAAAGGTCAGTAAAAAGAAATACAGTTACGCACCTAATACAGATTGTATGGAGAGAAAAGGTAAGAAGAAGGATCCAGGAGAACTAAGTCAGTTTTAAGTGTTCACATAAACAACAGTTATCTGCAAAACCAGTGGCTTTTATGTTGGGATTTTTTTAGGGGTTAGTGAAAGTGAGTGTGCACTTTGGATTTGTATCTCACCTGCAATTAGGATTATTTGTGGCCAGACATTTAATGCAATTTTAAACAGAAGAGTAAAACACAGGCCATAATCTGGAAGAATGTATTTAATACTCATAAAGAGTTAAAAGTATTTTAATTGTCAGGATAGCTGAAATTCCAGGAAGGAGTCTAGGGAAATAAGCCAAAATAATCTTAGAACAATTCTCTTTGAATATTCATTGAGGACAAAGAAGGTCTAATAACAGGAAAAGTTCAGACTGCATCCCTGAAAAAGAAATTTGTGGAACAAACCAGAAAGCTTAGCTTTAAGACTTAAAAAGAACAAGTTAAAAGTGTCAAGAAATGCTGGGGCTTTTTTGGTCTTGGCTGTTTGACCTCAGTGCTGAAAAGGTTTGTTATTGTAACTGAACATGATGTTAGCTACAAATTTGGTGTAGTGGGTAATACAGTGCCACAATCCAATATTTCTGTTAATAAATTCCATCTCAGAGAAGGAATAAATGCCAATTTGGGGCACTCTGAAAAGGGTACCTCAAACTCTACACTTTTGAAACCAAGAGATAACTGCCTGCAATTTGTAAAATTAATTTGAATGCATGAAGCTGCAGGGGAGCGAGAGAGGAAATGAAAAAACTGAGTATGAACCATGCAGCCAAATACCACCACTACAGAAGCTGACCTAGCTCATACAGTTGGTACCTAACTACATCCATGCTGATGATGTTTTCCTGGATATCTAACACAAATAGAACAGAAGATTGGAGATACAAGCCTCACAAAGTCACCCCAGGACAGTTACGATGCCACTTTAACAAAAACATACTTTTTGTATCCTGTAATCTAAGAATTGTACCTAAGTCGTAAGAAGCAGGTTGGGCTATTTTTTTACCTCCTGTGGTGTCAGGGCCCAATGTCCAGCTCTGGAAGCTACCAAGTACAGATAGAATTCCAAGGAGAGAAAAGATACCCAGGAAAAACCAGTTTAAAGCATATGGGGTTGAAAGGATGAAGGGATTAGACATAGCTGAGAAAGACAAGAGAGAAGAGACTATCATAACATGTAAAGGTTTTGCTATATAGATGTTCATCAACAAATGTTCTGCATGCTTTTTTGGACTATGACAGGAAAGATTAAGCCCTGATGTTTAGCATTTTCCAAGGATGGAGTCTGGTCAGACCTCCTGGGCAGCTTGCTCCAGACTTTTACCACTGGGGTTAACAAAGGCTGCAGCATATTCTGTTGCCCTGTCATTACGTACTGCTAAATCTATCCCCATCTCCACTGTAACCACCCTCATGGGTGATTATAGACAATTTAATCTCTTTGCCCTTTGCTTTTTGGGATTGAAAAATCCAGTTCCTTCTCCTCTCCCATGTCTTGTCTCCAGACATCTTTGTGACATTCTTCAGCACATCCTTGTATTTCTTTGTACTGGGGAGACCAAAACTGGTCACAGCTCTCCAGATGTGGTCTCACAAGTGCCAAGAGGAAAGGAAGAAGCACATGTTCTCCCAATGCATGTGTGTAGATGGTTCCCATTGCCATAACAGCACGTGGTTGACTCATGTTAAGCTTGCCTGTCAAGATTTCCAGGTGCCATCCCCAGAACTGCTCCATGGCCAGTCAGCCCCAATGCATGTGATGGATTATTCCAGATACATCCCAGATACAAGACTCCATACTGTTTTTTCTTGAGCATGATGAGGTTTCTGTCAGTCCACTGCTATAGCTTGCAGAAGGTCCTCAGCTTAAGAGTCCTGCCTTTCAGTCCTTCAGCTACTTCACCCCAAATTTTGTAGCACTCACCAATTTGCTAAAAGCACACTCCATCCTCTCATCCAAGATAACTGTTGCCTTTTTCTCAACCTGG
>WAAE01006272.1:9744-23369 GCA_013400495.1 Nicator chloris | reverse complement strand
AAAAAAAAATTCTTGGAAATAGTTCTGTAAATTATCAGCTTAACAGATTTGGAGAGTATAATTTTATTATCCTAGTTTGATTTACCATAAACTTATTCCAAAGGAAAGGGAACTGAGTAACAAGATTTCTACATTTTCAAATCTTTAGAGAAAAGTTCCCTTTAATTTTTAATAGGAAAAATTTGCAGGCTTGGTGTTTAATATTCTATGGCATTTGCAGAAAATCCGCCACTAAATTCAAAATTACTAATAAGGAAACAAAACCTGTACAGGACAAGTATTCTTCTGATATCCATGAGATCTTATAACTCCCCAAATGTAAAAAACACATCTAGCTTAATAGGAATTCTATATGAAATGCGTGAGAGATGCAGTCCTTTTATTGGATGTGAATCCTTTGTATGAAGATTCTCCATTCTTTGTCTTAACCAGATCAGATATCAGAGACATTTTAGAGTCACATTTGAACAAGTGGGGTACCTGGCTTAGTAGCAGTAATGGATGATCCTCACACACTGGATCTTGAAAACTACATTTCTCGAAGGGAGTTTGATATCCCAGGTGTTTGTGACATGTTCACCACGTTGAAAAGGGCACAGGGTCACTTTTCATTTTTCCTTGGATACAATTCTAGCAGAGTTTTGTATGAATGTATGCTAGCCCCACTCCTCTGTCATATTCCTGCTGTCAAAAATGCTCTGATTACAGCTTGTTTTCACTGCTGGGGTGTCTGCTTGTTTGTAACACTGCTTTTTATGGTCTCTAACAAACTGAAAGTGTTGAGGGACTGAAGGAAAAGGATAGGCACAGAGTTAGAAAAAGACAAGATGACAGCAGGTACCGCTCCTGAGGGGCTACCTTTTTTTTGTAGAAGAAATCACAGTTGGAGGAGAAGAGAACAAAATGTAATTACCAGGAAGAGCATGCTGGTAAACTAAAAGGTATTTAGTTTAACTAATTTAGTCAAACTAAAGAGATATTTAAAATTTTGTTCTATCTTTTATATATACACATGTGTTGGTGCCTGAAGCTTAAGGGCTCTCTGGTAATTCTCTCTCACACTTCAAGTAATGTAACTTCCTCAGAAAAGTGTGCTTTCCTTTGCTGTAGGCCCACATGGGAGTGGAGATTGGGGAATTTACTGAACTCCAGATACTCTTTGAGAGCAGACAAGATTTTTATTACCATCTCAAAACATCGCAGCAGCGAATGCCAGTAAAGACCAGTCACGAAGCCTGGAGGCTGAGGAAGGTGCTCACAGAAATGTGGAATCCTCAGTAACATTCTCCAAGTCTGATCTACTGTGAAGACAGGCAAATAGAAATTGTGTGAAGTTGTTTCATGTTGTTTCTCTTGTCTGTGGGCTGAGGAAGCTGGAACTAGGGGAGAAATTTTTGTTTTCCTGTTTTTTCCATTCATGCAGCTCAGTCCAGCTGAATATGTTGACGTGACTTACAAGTAGTGACAACCCATGCATTGTTACTGTTTCACTAAATTTGAGTCCCAGAGAAATGTTCAAGGATTCCTGGCTGTTACAGGGACCAGCAGGTCTCATTGCCTCTTTGTGTTAGTTTTGATATGCTTTTACCAATTAGCTGATTGATCAACTGATGAGCAGAGCAGGGCATTACAGTGTGTGCAGAATTTACATAAGCAAGTTATGAAAGTGAACCGTCATTGAACTTTTAATTTTAGACATCTTAGCTGGCTAGATTTCAGTCCTGGGTGTGTCAGGATGGCTAACACCACCACAGTACACATGATGAGTGACAAAAGTAAGATGAATGACTTAAGGCTTCACTGCCTCACTTAATTAGATAAGTAGTATCCATCACTATAATACAACAGGGAAGAACACTGTAACAAATCCTAAAACAGAAAATCAGAAAAATATTGTTAATATATATCAAATAACAATTTCAAATTTTGTATGTTCCCATATGTTTTACAGACCACATAGGGAAGATGAGTGCACACAATAAGTAAATTGGGGAACACTGGAAGTTAAGCATATTGTGGCAATTTTAATTACACACCTTTTAAGGATTAGATTTTGGCTTTAGTTTGTTCCCTTTGTTGCCCCAGTATTTAAAAGCAAATTTAATAAAAATGGTCTAATTGGGCACTGTCAAGTAACTTCTTTTAATTTGCAGTTAACATGACATGAGCTCCCAGGGAGTTTTTTTATTAAATACTTCAAATATGTATCAGAACAAGAAAAAAGAAATTTCAAAAAACTTGTTTGAATTAAAGTGTCACTAAATTAAACTTAACTGAACATTGGCCAGTTTTTTTAAAATGCAGTAAGTTGAAAAACTTTTTAAAGCTTCTTGGATGTTGACTTGCTGTAATTTATTTTGTTAATTATAGGAAAGTTCTTACAGAGATCATAGTGAAAGTGAACTCCCCTGTAGTGTGCAGCCTCATTTGCTATGTTTGCTGAAACACATGGTTACCCTGAATGTCACCATAATTTGAGAGATCTCTCTGTTTCTCTTGCTTGCTAGTAATAGCTTTTGTCTTCTCAGACCTTTCCTTCTGTTGTCACTGACTCTTAATTACCTTAATGGCTAACAGTATTACCTTAATTTCAGGAGCACCTGGAAACTCAACCACAGGTGCTTGAGAGACTGATTGTCAATCATCCACGTCATGTGTTCAAATCAACCCTTGATCCTCTCCCGGCTTGGGGGGCACTTTGGATCGTTGGTCTTGACTCAGCACCCACTGCTCTGTTGCCTTTGATGGAAGCCCAGGTGAGCTTAAGAAGAGTAAAGATAGTCTCATCTGCCATTTGTTGGAGTCCATTTGTTGGCAGTTAATTCATGTTTTTGTGTTGCTGTTAAGAAGACTCTGTTAGCAATAGAGAATTAGTTAAGTCAATAACTTTCAAACCAAAAGCAGAAAGGTACATTTAATGGGACTTGTAAAATGAACCAGTTATTCTGGGTTAAGAAGGTTAAAAGGAGAAAAATATCATGGAGAAAATTCATCTAGTCCACTATTCCACAATAATATTGTATATATTTTCATGCAGTGAAAAAAAGATGTCAGTTAAACTAGTACTCATGAAAAGCCAGGAAATGAGTATTATAAAGAATGAGTTAGAAGAAAATTACGCAGATTGTCAAAATGAAATGTCTTCACAAGATAATCTGAATTTTGGAATTTGTTCTGACCTGTGAGGTATTCTGAGGGCTATCAATGTACCTTTAAAGTAAAGAAATTCAAACACAAACAATCATTTTTCCTTCTAGTTCATAGAATTTAGGATAATCTTCAATAATTTCTGTAGGCTCCCTCTCTACTTTCTTCCTTTACAATGCTTTCTGAGTTTACTTTTTTTCTCTTGTTTGCAGTAAAAGTAATTTAGCATGAAAGCACATCCAGAGATTTTCTGCTACATGTCCTTTTGTGTGTGTATATGCATAAATACTAAGCTGTGTTACTCAGGCTTTCATAGCAGAAAATCCCAACAATTTTTCACTGTGCAGAAATTAACATTCTGATGTGATCAACAGCAACCAAAGCCCATTGCTGAGTAGTGGTAACTGATCCCTTCCACATTTGCATGTGTCCAAACCACAGAAAAAACCTTTGAAGATACTTTGTAGGGTAGATGCATTATTTAATTTGTGTTATTGATGTTTATATTACAAACAAGGTGTACACAGATGCATACCTCGGTTGGTTTTGTGCTAAACACTTCTGTAGAAATTCAGAGACTCCTAAGCCAGTGCATTCAAATTTGTACAGAACTGCAACTCGTTTACAAAGTATTTCTAAGCTGTGATCATATAAGCCATATTAATATGTATGTCTTCAAATTTCAAAAATAGAGGACCTAATAAGATCTGATTTTCCAGTTAAAAATGCTAGGGTCATGTTAGATTTGTCCCCCACAGAGCCTGACAAAACAAGGTCAGAATAAAACTTCTACCTTGAAACAGGAACAAAACCTCAGAACTAATACTGATATCAGCAGTCTATCTTTGGGAGGGACATGTGATGAGTTAAAACTGATCTCATATCCCATATGACTTCTGAACCAGCTTTTAAGTTTGGGTTGAAAATGGAAATATAAAACAAACAAACAGACCCAGAAAGAAAACCAAACCCCATAAAATTATCTCACCTTTTGTGTCTTCAAGAAGTATGTGCCATTTTTCCTTTATAAAATCTTTTGCTTGGTCAGGATAATTTTTTTATATAAGTTTCATTTGGAAGTTTTAAGTCATGATCTGATTTTATGGGGTACATGTAAATTATATATCTGCTCAGAAAAAGGAAGGTTTTTGGCAGACTACTTCAGGGAAAAGTCAGTGAAAAGTTGATGCAGATGAAAATCTCATGGACAGCTACATTAAGGCTGCTAAATGCTTTGTAACTCTCAGCAGTGCTGAGTTCACAAGGCTGCTGAAGTGCCCCTAGCCAGATGTATTTGGTTGTAACAGCTCAGTTCTGTACATTTTCATTTTGGGTATAGGCAGATCTGCATAAGCAGAGCATAATTCTAACAAGCTTCTAAAATTGTAGGATGTCATAAAAGCAGGGGAAATGAATGTGTAAACAAAGCAAGCTATGTAGAAAATGAAGAATTGGTTCTCTCAGTGCTTTGTATATGGTGCTAAAGGAGCCAAGGCAGGGTCAAAATAATTATGATGAAAAAGGAAGACTTTTCAGATGTGCTCAATCCTTAGCATAGTCCATAAAGCATCTTAAATATTTTGTCAATGATTTTCAATGATTATTTTCGATAGATCCTGCCTTTTCAAGGGCTTATTGACTAGTTTATCTCTTATGTTCCTTTCCAGACTCTGGACTTTGTGATTCATAAAATACAGTAACAGCATACTGACATTTGAAAGGTCACAGTAATTAGTAAAGAAAAAAGTAAAAATAGATTAAAAAATATCGAGTGGGTGCTACAAAAATGTTTTATTTGAAATATCCTGGATAAGAAATCAGAAAACAGTTCAAGCACTTAAAATGCTTCCTCAGGAGGGGAGGTGGAGGGAGATGCACTGATCTCTTCTCTGTGGTGGTCAGTGACAGGACCCAAGGGAATGGCTGGAAGTTGTGTCAGGGAAGGTTTAGGTGGAGTATTAGGAAAAGGTTCTTTGAGAGTGGTTGGGCCCTGGAACAGGCTCCCCAGAAAAGAGGTCACTGCAGCAAGGCTGACAGAGCTCAACAAGCATTTGGACAAGGCTGTCAGGCACAAGGTGTGACTCTTGGTGCTGTGCAGGGCTAAGAGTCAGACTTGATGATTCCTCTGGTTTCCTTCCAACTCAGGATATTCTGGGATTCTGTAAGGTACACTGTGCATTAACATTGGAAATTACTTGTGGTATTCCTTCTGTAACACCATTTTTTTTTTAATATCCTCTGGGAAGACGTAGTTTTCGATCAAGAATTGATGCTGAATGATGTTTAATGATGGTTCCTTGGCTCATTCTGCTGATTGCCTGGCTCTTGAGTTGTCTAAATAGTTATTACCCTGCTGAATCTGCAGAATTTTTTTTTTACACCAAATAATTTTTTTCAGAACAGAGCAGAACTTGTTCCAAAGTCTTTCCCACAGTTCAGTCTGGTAGAAAAAAAAAGTCACTACTGAGCTCTTTGAATCTGTGAAAAAATTAGGAAATCTTAGATCTTCATATGTAACACTGAAATACTGCTCATGAAATCCATAATTTTTAAAGAATGTTGAAAAATCGGGGCAGATGAAGGAAAAAAGCTATTGACATGTTCCTAAGATTAGAAAGTATCTTGCTGTGAGGAACGGAGCTCAGTCCATTTACCTTATCTGAAATAAAATTGGGATGTCACTTGATTGCAACATATGAGTGTATATAGCAGTTAACAACACTTAAATTCAGCAGAGAAAGACATAATTAGAACCTGGTAGCTGAGCCACAGATACTTGTATCAGAAATTTGGGACCACTTTTTAACGATGATGATAATAAATGATGGAAAGAACGGCTATAGAGTTGCTAAATTTACCATCTTTAAAGTCCTCAGGATGGCTGGAAGGAGTAATAATGTAGGACTGCATTTCTTCCAGCTGAAATCTGGCTGGTTTGGGGGAAGAGGAGGATGCTCCTGTCTCCTTTGTACTTCTTGTAGTAAATGTGCCAAAGACAAATTGGATTGTTTTCTCAAAATTTTTGCTTAATTAAACACCAATTACTGCAGTTGAACAGAGGGATACATGATTGAGATCTAATGACCTGTGATATAGAGCATGACAAACTAAATCAGTGAGCTTTTGTCTTTTGATATGCAAATCTGTAGATTTCATGCAGAGTTTTGCAATCTGGAGTAGCACTGCAACTCTACTGACTGTGGGCTTGTTTGTCCTCCTCATTTTGTGAGAATTACCTGCCTTAAATGATATTGGAGTTGATGCTGTTCATAACCTGCCTGTTCTGGGTTACAGCTTAAATTTTGTTCTCACATGTTGCATTTGGGAGTGGGAAGGTTGTCCTAATTTTTGGTACATAGTAAGACCTTAATATAATTTTCTGGAGTTGTTATGGAATCATAAAATAGTTTGTATTGGAAGAGACCCTTTAAATGTCATCAAGTTGAACTCTCCATCAATGAGCAGGGACATCACCAACTAGTCTCTTAGACACCCTAACCTTGAATGTTTCCAGGGATGGAGCATCTACCTCCTCTTGGCACAACTTGTTCTAGTGTGTTTCCACTCTCATTAAAAAAAAAAGAAACAAAATTCTTTCTTATACATAATCAAAATTATCCCTCCTTGAGTTTCATACCATTAGCACTTGTCCTATTGCAACAGGCTGTGGTAAAATGTTTTTCACCATCTTCCTTAGAGGGCCCCTTTAGGTACTGAAAGGCTCTTTTAAGGTCTCCCAGGAACCTTTTGTTCTCCAGGCTGAACGTGCCTGATTCTCTCTTCCTGTCTTCATTGTTCATCTTCATAGCCTCCTCTGGACTCACCACAGGCCTTCCTGTGCTGGGACCCCAGAGCTGGATGCAGCCCTGCAGGTGGGGTCTGAACAGAGCAGAGGGGCAGAGTCCCCTCCCTCTCCTGCTGCCCACACTGCTTTGGGTGCAGCCCAGGACACGTTTGGCTTTCTGGGCTGGGAGTGCCCAGTGCTGGCTCATGTCCAGCCTCTCACCCACCAGCACCCCCAGGTCCTTCTGGGCAGGGCTGCTCTCAATCGACTCATCCCCAGCCTGGCTTGGTATTGGGAGATACCTGGTTGCACTTCTCCAACATTCATAGTCATGTTTACATAACTGCTAGAAAATAAACATTCCTACTATTACAGTACAGGTTTTTTTCATCCATTTAAAGTGCAAAATTGCCATGGCAGCCCAAGTACCAGAATTTCAGAAGGCATGAAATCTGCACTCACTTGTTCTGTGTGCAGGCTTTAATGAAATGAGACAGGATAGATAAAGATGAATAAACATCACACAGAAGGAGTTTTATGTGTCTGAGGTCTCCCATACCCAAGTGTCCTATGCTGTAGATTAGCAATATGATATACCCAGTCAGTGCTCTCTTCCAAAACAAAATCAATCAAACATGACCATTCCTAACTTGTAAAAATTAATTTAGTGTGGTATTCTAAACAGGAGTGCATGCTTTTATAACTGTCATTAACACAGTAATTTGAATTATCATAGCTCTGCACTTGCTACCTGATTTCTTGCTACCTATGGAAAATAAATGCACATTCCCTCATGCCCAGTACCATGAATAAAAATACAGTGTATGTTAAAAATCAGGATTAAAAAAAAAAAGAATCATTCCATAATGACAGAAAGAGGCTCACTTTAGAAATTTTGAATAGCATATTTTGAAATTATACTTTTGAATTTTTTTTTTCAAAGAGGAGCATATACTTTATGGCATGTCATTAGACATAGAAATGATTTTTTTTAATATAAGTTATTATGAAAGTATGCTTGAAATGGGAAGGCAAAAGAAATGAAGACAAATCAGTTAAATAAATTTTCATGACCTGCTAATATAAAATGATTTGATGATCTATTTAAGTATAAAAGAATGTTTAAGTTTTTCTATTAATTTACCTTAAATAAAAAGAGATAATAGTAATATAAATTTATATGAAATCTAGGTGTTGTCACATATCTGGCACTAAAAGAAAAACAAAGACCATTAAAATGGTCTGTCAGAAAACAGCTATGGTAATTTGGTTCTGTCAAGGAAAAGCCACCCTGCATAGTTTTGGGAAGCAGATTCTCATTTGTTTCCCACAGCCCTTTGGGGCATAAAATATCATAATGGTCCATTTTGGTGGGTGCTTAATGTCTTTTTCATGTATTTTTCCTGTATGAATTCATGGTGGTTTCTATTATAGGTTCTATGTCAGTAAATCATGCCAAATGAGTCTCTGCTCAGGAAGGCATTTATGCAAATGCTAAATCCTTACTGAGGTTCTATAGCATACCTAAACTGGAAAAAAGAAATGCCAGTGGAGGAGAATGAAAATATGGATAGGAACACTTATTCAGGGAGATACACTTTTGGCATCACGAGAAGCTTTTTTAACTTTAGTCACTGGATTGACAAATAAATAGTAAAAGGTAGTAAAAGTACCTTTTTTAAAAAAGATCTTCTTCAGGTCTCCAAATAATAATCTCATGTTTGATTTGTTTCTCATATTGTTCATTGAATTGTATATTTGGGAAAATGTCCCTGGAGTACCTACTGCTACAAATAAGCATAATTGTATAGACCTGGCAAAGGGCCATTCATGGTCTCTCTCCATAATGATACACTGGAGTATAGTAATTTTTCCTTTTTTGTTTGAGATATAAAACATACCCATTATTAAGAACTTTTTTTTTCAGGATCTGTCATGTAAAATACACTCAATTAGTTGTAAAGCATATATGCACTAAACAGTTGGGGTTTTTTTCTATATGCTTGCTGGACTTGACATATGTCTTCAACTGAGTTGAAAAGAATCATATTCTTTATTACTGTGCAAAATTTCATTTAATTTAGATGTCAAAAATGAGTAGGAGATAGGTCTGTATCAATTTCCAAATACCCTGGTCATATTTTTGAAAATAAATAATAACAATTGCCTTTTTTTTTTCCCCAGTGAATGGTTTCAATGGTTGTTGAGGTAGGTCTGCTCTTTTTTTCTTTGCTTCTGTGCAAGGCTGAGCCATCAACTGGTATCAGCCTTGGAAGATATAAAATTCTTTTCCTATAGACACTGATTATATTGTATCATCAGATATACCTTTACTATCACCTGGCATGATTTTTCAATATGTGTGAAGCATGATGGCATAATCAATAACCTGTTCTGCTTTTAAGGATAGTACTTAAAGTTCTTTAAAGTTTTTAAAAATTAAATTTAAAGTTAGGTTTAATTTCAAACCACACCACAGAACAAAAGATGTGAAGAAAAAACCAAGAAATGGAGAATCAAGTTTATAGCCACCACTGGGAACATTTTTATAAGGTCTATGAAATTGCTTTAGGACAGTAGTCAGCATTAAAATATTATCATCATACACATTTGATTTCTACAGCATGTGGATTCATTAAGTAAAATCCTAATTTCTGAAGTCAGTATCAAAATTCTCATTAACTATCATTAAAATATTCCCATTAGTGAGGTCAGGATGTTGGAGCCAAAGCTGAAATGGGTTACTGCTGAGCATTGTGGTTATTAGCAAGTGCAACATTTGAAATTATCCTTCTCTTCAGTGTGAGGATATTTTTCCATTTTATGAGTTTGTTAGTCTGTTCTGTGTGTTTAGCATCCAAATTCTTGAGGACAGAAATTAGTTTAGGAATATTTTGTACAGTCTCTTAACAAAAGGGCTTGTGATTTCAATTTGAGCATCTGGCTGCTATCAGAATGCAATGGATTCATAATAACTGCATGCAAAACAGCTAGGAGGAAAATTGCATACAGAAAGGCAATTATGTGGAATATGATAATACAGGCTGCCACCTACGCTGGCTTTTCTTCCTAATGGCTGTTGAAAAAGACTGAGCACCTTTGTTAAGCATTTCAAAGGCGGAACAGTGACAGGTGCTGTACAGAATTCAAGAGCTATTGTTTAAACTTAGGCAATATTGACTAAAACTCTGATTTCACCCTAGGAAGCCAGTTAATTATAGCTGAGGCTTTTTTCAAAAGCTGACATGACATAGCTGACAGAAGTGCAGAGGAAACTGAGTTAGTCATTGACATCAATGATATAAAGTACCCTGGTGCTTCTTACCTCATATGAGGGAATAGTTACAAATTGCTGGTATGGTTGATGATGCACAGTAGTTAATGACATATATAGTGCATTTGCTATGGAATAAAAAAGAAGATTCAGATCTAATTTATATGTATTTGACAGTCTCAAGGCTTTCACAGATGACAGTGCTGTCCTGAATGGAAATAGGAAATTAAATGAAAATTGAAGGCTTACATCCTTTTCTGCAAGGTGGGCCTGAAGTAATAAATGCAGGGGGGGTAGTTTGTTGCATTTTGGTGAATTTTAAAGTTGTTTTTCCTTTTTTTATATGATAGAAATTAATATTTTTTTTCTACATTATAAAGAGGTAAAAAGTAAATGCAAAGGGAAATACAGTGTGTTTGGATTGCTTGAAAGATTGGGAGGAAGAATAATTCTGGTTCTTATAAAGTGTATTTTATCTAACCTCCTGTCCCTTCAAGCCAAGAGTATTTTGATGCTATTGTTTCAGAAATCACAAATTAAGTCTGAAGTCTCATAACAGGAAGCCTTATATGTAAAGTTAAGGGTCTTAGGACAGGACAAGAAAAGGATAAAGAATGGATATGTAAAGAAACATATTCCAAGGGAGGAGAATACATGGTTACCTTCAAAATTGGTAAACTAGCTAGGCCTCCCAAAATAATAAAGAACAAAAAGTTCTCAATTCTCAATAGAGATTGCCAAACTGCAAGTAGTCCTGTGACCTACATTCCCAGAACACTATTACTAGTTCCTCATCAAAACAGTTGCTTGATTAAAAAAAGCAAACTCCCTAAAACTCCCTGTAGTGTTGCCTTTTTATCTAATCACTTTTTAGACACACAGGCTTACTTTCCTGGACTTTGAACCCACTTCTCCTTTTTATAGGAATGAACAATAATACTGAGTTAAGTGACATCCTGGGACAAGGCTGGGTATTCCTCTGTTCTTAATGAGGAAACTGCTTCTTTCCTCACAGATCAAATATATTCAAGAATTAGCAAGAAACCCACAGCTACTAATTGGGATATTCACCTGGAGAAGCAGACTAGGATTTTCTTGTTCCTGTTCTGGTGAATGTTTAATATATTAATTTAATACTTGATCTACCAGATAATTGGAAGACCAATGTGTTAATATGAGAGTCTCCAGAGGGATTTCTGTCCTCAGAGAGAAAGGGCTGTGTGTTAAACTCACATATGGGAATCATGACCTCCTATAGGACTTCGTAATGTTTATTTTAGCAAGACATCATCCTGTGGTCTTGGATACAGTCTTGGTCAGCTTTTGGAGCTAGATCTGTAAAGCAGATATTGGCTCAGATAGTTCCATTGTATGGAGCACATCTATGCCCAGTCAGTTCCCAGACTATTTTCCCAGTGAGAGTCAAGCAAGTCCAAGCTGAGCCTTCAGTCCTTGGGTTACAAAAATGGTTGGCAGAGCCCCATAACCTATGGCCCTGCTCAGAAACTCCTACTGAGAAAAAGGTGGGGAGACAAGCAGACAGTTCCTCTTGCAGGCTCCTTTCCTTGACTTCCCACAGCACTCTGCAGACTCCCTGTGCTGTTTGCATAACTACAGGTCTGAACAGGTGCCAAAGCTTCTGGTGCATTTTACAAATTGGCAACAAGATAAGCTCTGCTGCCTTCCAGACAAATTATGCCCCAGTCCAACATGTACTTCATCAAAGGGCTTGGTAGTCACTGCTTGGGCTGTTTTTCATTATCTCATCCTCAGCGGGAGATCAATAGAAACAACAATGTTAGCAAACACTAGAGCCTAAAAGATGTCAAAAATCTTCATCATTTTTATTTTTTAATTTTGTAGAACTGTAAGTACAGTGTAAAATCTTGACTACAAAATAGGTCTTCTGATTCACTGATTGATTTTATTCAGAATTATATCCACGTAGAGAGGTTAATGTGTGGCCAGACTGTGCTGCTAATTACTTTGAACATTACCTCACTTTTAACTGGCACACAAAGCAGTATTTATGAATGTAGGCAGGAAATGGCTAGTGGAACAGAATCCAAAAATGTCTCAGAATGTTTTGGAGGTTTTAGATTCTGTTAAATTTATTAATATTAATGAAAATATTACTATATGGGCCAATGCATCAAGGCTGAGATAATAAAATATATCTGAAGTTTGAGAAATATTCAATCTAAATGATATCGAGGAGGTATCCAAGCAAACTTTATTGAAGTGGGCAAGAGCAACCTTAAGGTAAAATAATGAATATTGGAGCCAAATGTAATGAAACCCAGATAGTATTTATTCCCTATCAGATCTAATATCTTATTGTGAATATTCCTGAAAATATAAAATATAAGTGATGCATTAAAATCAGCAGAAATGTGCTTTTGACAGCAAAACTGCAGGTAAGAAATTCATCAGTGATATAAAAGTATAACTAGCCAGGAAGAGCAGCAGTCATAACCTCCTTCCATAGTCCTTGCATTGTTTGCATGCATCTGTTAAAGATAGACTTTGTGAAATATTGTCTTAGTTTAATACCATTTATGGTTTTAAGACAACTTTTGCTACTGATACTGTTCAGTTTTGCCTCATTTTATTGTTACTCTAGTGTTTCACTATTCGTTTTTGCAGTTTTCAGTCTTTGATCTCTTACACTTATTTTGTTGGTGGGTCAGGAAAGAATGGTGTGAATTGATATACAGCAGATGTTCCTAGGAAATAATGCAGTTGTTGTTCTGTCTCAGCAATACTTTTCCCCCGCCCTGTATATGGTGGTTTCTCTCTTTGGTGTCATAATATGAGTACAGTTGGCTGAAGTCAGGTGTTTTCCACACACCATTCCGGGTATGCGATGTCTCTGTGAGCTGGTGTGCAGAATATTTACACAATAAATAGAATTCACTTTGCTAAACTCTGAAAATTCTTATGACAAATGCTCTTGATATTATCCCATTTATTTCCTCTTTTAATAGAAAAAAATTCAAGTAAATTTCCTGAGTTATCAGTCTTGAGAGAAGGCAGCAAATGGCTTTTTCCTAACATCCATTACATTAAAAGGAAAAGAGATATCTGTTGTATTGATTGATATATATTCCTGTTCTATAAACCTGGAAGATATATTGCAGGAAATATTTTTTTCTATAGAGGCTTTTGAAAAAGACTTTCATAAAAAGAAGTTTTTTCATTACTTAATAACCGTTAGAGGTATTGGCTCTTTCCATGTTTAAGACAGCCATTTCCTTAATGGAAACAATTACGTCACAGAAAATGACTAATTTCCAAGGAGTTTAGGTTACAAATTCACATATGTAGCATTTTCAGGAATTATGACTAAGTTAACCACCAACATCATATCTAAAAGAACAGTTCTTTGTTTCGTTTAATAGCATGATGATCCATTTTTTT
>WAAE01006271.1:0-15995 GCA_013400495.1 Nicator chloris | reverse complement strand
TGCCTGCTTGCGTGCTAGAAACCATTCACCTTGATCAAAATGAATAGCTTCTAATTCTGGGTTCTGGTTCCCAGGACAGCCACTTACGGTTTCCAGACGGTGGGAACCAGGTGGGTGGGCGAAGCCACACGGGCAAGGAATGGAAACCTGGGTGGAGTTCTCCAAAGGGGTGGAGTTTCCCAGTATGTAATTGGAGGTGGAGCCATGGGTGGAGCAAAGGGAGTGGCCAGGTTGATTGGCACAGGGGGAGGAGCTGAAGGGGTTGATGCAGAGAGAGGGGAGGTGCCCAGGGGTTGGGAGGAATTGGAGGAGCAAAAGGGGTTGGGTGAGGGGGAGGAGACAGGGAGAGAGGGATTGTGGGAAGAAGGAGGACGTGGCAGAGGCCCTGCCATGTGGCCTCAGCCATCTTGATTCCCCCGAGGGCCACTTTGAGAGTTAGGGAACAAAGAAACAACTTGGGGGTTTCCAGTTGGGGAAAAGGGATTGGGTACTGGGTTTAGGGAAGGATCTCTACCAGCCGGCGCCTGGCTGGTAAAGCTAGGGTCCTGAGACAATTGTAGAAGGCCAGGAAGATTATAGTAATCTTGGGCATTTATATCTCTCCGGGCTGCCTTCTCCAATCTGCCCGGGGCAGGGGAAGAGGGATTAGGATTGTTAAAAACGAGGTTCAATCTCTTGGTAAAGTTTAAAAAGTTTACGAAAAAGACAATAGGAGACAGAAAGCAAGGAAAGGGGTTAATACAGTCGACTTGGTGTCTTGGCACTCAGCCAAGAGCACACTGAACAAAAGACTTGCTGCTTAAAAACCCTTGTATGTTGAATATTCATAAATTCTCATACATGATTCAAACATTCCTTTTGAGGTTTTGGATGTTTCTGCTTAGTTTAATTTCTCCCCCCCATAACCTTCTATCCTGTATATCTACTCTTTGGTTCCACAAAGTCTAAATCCCCTGTTAACAGGGGCAAAATAATTCTTCCTTTGGGGCCCCGGTGCCCGGTGCCCGGGGCCGCTATCTCCATCCAGATAGGGTAGTGTGAAGAATTTCTTGATTATCTTTTCCCATTCTTTGAGCTAGTTACAAAAAGTATCTTACATCACATAGTTTCTATTTTAACATTATGCCATAACCTAAAAAAATATAGATTGATCACACAACCATATTAATACAACATTATTAATATTTGTGAAAAGCCAACTTTGTATCATGTTTAATAACAAGGATAAAGGGTTTGGGAAACAGGGGCATTAGGAAGAACTGGGGAAACATGCTGTCTGCTTCTCTATTTCCTCTCACTTCTTTCTTCTTCCCTCAGCACAGCTTGGATTTTCACAAACAAGGGGTAAAACTTGTCCCCTGAGGCATCCCTCATTCTGGTCGGGCTAGTCAACTTTGCTCCAACCACATCCCAAAAAGCAACAGCTCTTACATCTTTAGGGGACACTTGTGGAAAATAGAGAAACAGCCACTGAATGAAATGTTTTAAAAGCCTACGAGAAAACTGCATTTTACCCTCCACCAGGGACTCCCCAACTTGGAATAGCACCTCTTTGTGTTCTGCTGACAGAGTTGTACCCATACTGCCAGCAGCACAACTAAAACAAGGAAAAAAAAGAAAAAAGGGCCCAGAAATTATGCCTTAAGTTTTAGCTTTCATGATTTCAGATTCTGTACTGCCTAAGTCTGTAGTTCTAAGTTTCATATTAAGTACTAGTAAGCTCTCTTCACAGAGTAGGTAGACAAGACAAATCTTTTCCCATTGGAGACCAAGGAAAATTTTCAGGCCCAAAAGCATAAACAACGGTGGACTGAAGGGAGGAACAAGAAGGATGGGACCTCACAACCTGAAGCTGTAATTGGACAATTAAACCCGAATATGCAAATGGACCAAAACTTATAAAAATGTAAACCCTCATGACCAGGGGACCATTTTGTGGCCATTTGGGGTCTGTCTGGGGTGTAGCTCCGGTCAGACTCTTGTCCTTTTAATAAATACCTGCTTTATTCTCTAGCTCTGTCCAGTCTCTGTTTCAGGTCAGCCTTTCTAAGGCATCAGAAATCCCATTCGGGGTACACAAGCCGACTACCTCTGCTTCCCTTGGCACCACGTGACGTGTCCGCCACACGGTGCCTCCGTGCTGCCCCCACCTCCCAGGGTTAGCACCCGCACCCCTGCCTGTTGCGTGCCAGGCAAACTCACAACTGACAGTTCTGGAAAGAAAAAGCTGCAAAGGGGTCCTCGAACTTGGGGAGAGACCTTTTCCAGGTACCAAAAAGGCTACCTCCCCCTTCCTCTGCCGGTCCGCGCCAACCAAAAAGCGGCTGACTGGGCAAAGGTACTGGCGTTCCACAAACTGTACAAATCCTCGGTTGCTGCAGGCTGCGGTGGACTGCGAGTGGCCAGCGGTGTTCCTCCAGCATGGCGAGCACGTGGCAGGTGACCCCCCGGGGTGGCATGGATGGCGCATGTGGCAGGCAGCCAGCGGGATGGGGTGGCCCTGGCTCGCGGTGCTGGCGGCAGGCACCCCCCTCAGAGTCTGCATGGGGCGATAGCGAGGCCCCAGAGGTGGCGCAGACGGCGGACCGGCCCCAGCGGCCGGACGCACTGCGGGATGGTGGCAGCTGGCATGCGCGTTCGGGAAAGGGTCCTGGCAGGCGTGGCGCAGCTGTGCAGTCTCTCTTGGACGTGGCCGGGCGGCACGGCTTCCCACATGGCCAGGAGGCAAGGCGGCATGGCTCTTCTCCTGCCGCGCAGGCTTTTTCAAGTCAGCTGTCCCGCGCGGTGGCAGGTTTATTCCAAGGCACAGTTTTACTGAGAGGCAAAACCTTGCAGGATCTGCCCCACATTGGGCGCCACCTGGCACGGTGGCTGGAGAGCGTGTGTTCTCTCCGGCACAGTGCTGAGAGTCCAAGGCAAAGATCAGAGGTGGCACTCTCTCATCTCCTTTTCAAAGATCTTTATTCTTCAAGGAGTGAGACGAGAGAGAGACAGAAAAAAGCCTGCTCCCCACTTTTAAACCAAGGGGAAGGGAAGGGATGTTGCCCACAGGTGATTGGACTCCCAGGTGATAAGCAGGGGTCTCTCTAGAGCAGAAGACAGGGTCAGAGGGGAGATGGGCAGGTGAGACCAAGTTTTCTGGAAACAGGCAGGGTCCCCAGGGTGATTGGCAACCCCAGGTTTGGAGAGGAGAACCCTGGATGGGACCAGGCATGGTGGGGGGCGGGGGATGGGCGATGGGGAGAAACAGGGATGGTAAACCGGGAAACAATAGCTTCTTAACAAATCATCCACCACCACATTTATCTTTTGCTAAATTTAAAAATAACAGGGTTAAGAATACTAATTTCCCTGCTTTTCCTGTTGCACCAACATTTGCAATTCCTGAACTTTTAACTTTTGGTTCTTACTTAGCTCCAGTGTCTATTAAAAGGCAATTTTCTCTTTTCTCCTTCCCCAGCTGTATGGTAACCAGGGGTTCAGTGGGGGTTCCACCCCCAGTTCCCCTCCATCTTGATGTAGGGGTAGCTTTGCTACCTCCATCCCCTTCAACTTCCAGGGACCTTGGTGTCCAAAACCTTTACGATATGCACACTGATTCAGCTTCAATCCTCCCTGGAATGACCTATGTCTTTCTCTCCTTTCTCTTTCCAGCTCCCATTTTCTTTCTCTATTTTTTTTTCTTTTTTTTCTATCTCCATGATAGCCATCACTGATTGTTTTCCCTTCCCCTGCTAATTCTTTTCTTGCTTTTTCTCACATCCTGCCTACCCTCTTCTGACTTTCTTGTTCCCTCTCCTGCTTTCTCACTTCCTGTGGAATCTAGTAGATTATCCAGCAGAAAATGGTTTCAAATACTTTACTTACTCTTGTACACCCAGACATACAGTGCATGTACACAAACAACAAGAGACACACAGTGCACAGAGACATAGGGACAAAGACACAATGCACTGAGAGCACACACCATGTACACAAAGCTCTTATTGAAATCTATTATTAAAGACTATCCAGGCCACTTCTAAAAGCTCCTCTAGGTCATGAAAGTCTGGTTCTTCCAGTTCTTGCAACTTCCTTTTAATATCCAGTGTGGAGTTCCCTATGGATATGGAAGCCAGATGTGCAGCTTCCCCAGGTTTCTTCAGACTGATATTAGTGTATCTCCTGGCAGCTACTTTAAGGCGCTCTTCAAATTCACTCGGTGTCTCATACAGTCCTTGTTTAACCTCATAAAGTTTAAACCAATTGATTCCCTCTGGCAGTGCATATTTAAAGTCAAATAATATCCATCTTTGATATTGTTCCTGTAAAACCCTCCCTTTCCTGGTGTTGGGGTCCCAATGGGGGTCCCAGGAGGGAAAATGCTCTTCAGCAGTTCCTGGTAACCTCTCCTCTATGTCCATCCTGCCCACCTCCCTCCTAGCAATCCTGAGTACCACCTCTCTTTTGGTAGAATCTAATAGATTATCTAGCAGAATTTGGATCTCCCCCAGTCTGGATTCTGGGTTTTAAGAATGTTCTCAAATACTTTCGCTATCCTCTCTGGACCATCTCTATAGGGTCCTGCCCGTCTCACCCATGCCTCAAGGTTGACTGGGGAGAAAGGTACGTTTACCACGACCTGGCCGTGAGATGTCACCCTTTCGTGGAGCAGAGCTAACACATTGTCCTGGGTTATAAATGTGGCGTGTAACCAAAGTATGTATTCTACTACCATCTACATCATTCTGATGAACTGTTAAGGGTGGAGTAGTGTCTCTTTATCTTCACAAATTGTAACTCCCTCTGGGGTAGCCACCAACAGTTATACCCACCCTGAGGGGGCCATCTCTGCTAATGGGCCATAATGGCTCAGCAGCATAATGGGCAGCTGTAACAACCCAGGCCGGTAAGAACTCCCCAAAATATCCTATGACTCATAGGATTACATCACTTCATTGTGAAACTCCCCACCCTGGGGGAGATAGCAAGGTACCACCTGAACACCACTGTATATAATCTTGAGGTTTGGCAACTTGGGATGCAACCACCACCTCTGGACATCCAGAAGGGAACACGAATTTCGACAGGACCACCAATTTCAACAAGACCACAACCATGATCACAGCAGCACTGCAGCTACTTCTTAACTGGACTGTGACACCACCCCTGACCAACAGGGGCCAGGTTGTACTCTGACTTTGTCACTTTAAGCCAGTGTTTCAGTACTATCGTCTTTATTGTAATTTTCGTATTAAATTGTATCTCTGACTTGAAACCTCTTGCAAGGTATTTGTGTAGGGTTAATTTCTCCCTCTGGTTTACCTTCAAACTAGCACACACCACCTATTCACCCTTTTCTTTCTTACTCTTTTCCTGTTTACCCATCTCCAACTTAACATCTTCCTGTCCGCTCACTTCCTGTTTCCCCCAGGTCCATCCCGCCACCAGGCTTGAAAGGAACTCCTGGGTCCTTCCCGACTGCCCGTCCCCTCCTTGCATTCCTCCAGTTTCAGACACAGACAAATCTTCTATCTCCCTATCTTCCACATCTGGTGCCACCATCATCTCTACATCATCCTCTCGTTCACTACTGCATTTCAGACAAGAGTGTCTGATGCTGCAGGAGGAACAACCTTGCTTCATTCTCCTGTCCTTTGCCCTTTCCTTCTTGAAAGCAAACATGAGAGGGTCTGACAGAGCAGGTAGGCACCCCTTTTGCAATTCTGGGTGCTTTCTTAAGTTAAAGAACAAATCTACATAAAGTGCTTCATCCCACTTCCCCTCTCTTCTACAAAACAGCATCAGCTGTAAAAGGGTGTTATAATCTAAGGTACCATTCTCTGGCCACTACGCCTGAGAGTTTAACTTATATACTGGCCATAAACGATTACAATATCTAATAAATTTCGGTTTACTTAGTGACCCTTCTCCTATCTATTTCTAGTGGTTCAATATACATGTCAACGGAGAATTTGGAATATCATCTCCCACTTTAGTTTTAGTAGAAACCATCCCCATATTCAGAAATTACAAGTACACTAGCTATTACCTTAGAATGGTGTGACAGTTTGTAATGGGGAGGAGGGAGACTACCAGACCTGCAATCACTAAAACCGGCATAAGAGGGCAATCCAAGCCTACAAATGCAATGTCACCCATGAACAGTAAATACAGAGGTCCACCCAAATACACAATAATACTCCAAAGCCTCAGCAAACTCCCTCACTCTTCAACAGTCTTTTAGCAAACAGATTTTTAATACCACGGGCATCCCTGCTCTTATATGCTGGCAAACTCAAATCAACACACATCACTCTCACACAAACACACTTCAATTTCAAGCAAAACACAAAGAATGCAAAGCAATTGAACAGACTTCACCACTCTCCAGCCAAGGCCGAAGCCGGGCTCCGCTTGTAAACTGAGCATGGGTTTTGATTTTCTTCCTCTGCCCGAATCAAAATAGCGACGGTGCTACAAGATGGCAAAACTACAAACTCGGTCTGATTATACCTCCTGGGGACAACCTCTACTATTACCAGGGGACTTGAACGCCTATTACCTTTTCTTTCCCCAGGTGACTCAAACCCCTAATACCTCACAGATTCAAACTTGGAAGGGGAGAAACTCAAAACACCCCTTCCCCCCTCCTTTTTGGTAAGCTTACCCAGGGCTATGTAACCCAGGTTACCTGTGAACTTGTGAACCCCTTACTTTTCCCTGTTCTGGGGGCTCAAACCCCCCTTTCCAATAACTCCTATATACCCCTTGCCAATAACCCCAAAATAATATGAATGGTGCCTTTACTCACCCAGGGATTCTGCCTGAGCCCCAGGAGACGATCAAAAGTCGAAGCTCTCCCCGAGAATCCCTCAGAGCTGGCTGGAGATCTATCGGCTGCAGACCCTCTGGGATGCAAGGATGAAGTCTCATCTGGGTCGCCATATTACTGTTACCAAATGTCCGAAATATTGGAATGAAGCTCTCCAACACTAAAATTGTGTTAAAGAGGGCATCATTTATTCAGGTATGAGATGCATGCAGGAGATTTTAACCTAATGTGGACACATGATTCTACAAGAGGGTTACTTATATACAGTCGCTACAAGCATAGTACAATTCACCCATTACCATAAATCTCACCCCAAGTTCCCAGAGATTTGATCCTTTGTTTTGTCTATCACTGCATTCTTGCTCCAGATGTCGTCTTCTTATCTCTCAACTGTCCTTGCTTAAAGCAGCTTTCCCAGGCCTTGTTTCTCTGCTAAAATTTTCACAGGCACAATTTAGCATTTTGGTATCAATCCCATGGACAACAGTCCTCCCCAAACTGCTGAAGCATGGGTCACTTTTCCCCAGGGTCCAGTCTATGAAGGACACGCTACTCCAGCGTAGGCTGCTCTCTCCATGGGCCTCCCACAGATTAACAGCCTCCTCTCAGGAATCCACCTGCTCTGGCGTGGGCTCCTCCACAGGCTGCAGGTGGATCTCTGCATCCCCATAGATCTCTATGGGCTGCAGGAGGACAGCTGCTTCACCATGGTCTTCACTTCGGGCTGCAGAGGAATCCCAGCTGCAGCACCTCCTCACCCTCCTTCTTCACTGACCTTGGTGTCTGCATTGTGATTCCTTTCACATGTTCTCACTCTGTTCTTCTCTGGCTGCAATTACAATCAAGCAACAACCTTTTGGTTTTTTCTTTGCTCCTAAATATGTCATCATAGAGGCCTTACCACCATTTCTCTTTAGCCCAGCCTTGGCCAACAGCATGTCCATCTTTGGAGCTACCAGGGATTGGCTCTGACAGACATGGAGGAAGCTTCTAGTGATATATGAGTTTTAAAGGATATGAAGAAAATTAGATTTTAGGCTTGAGTTGGAAATAATTAAAGTGGATAATTAAATAAGCCTTGCTAGGAGTAGGACTTAGTTAAAGGAAAATGATTGCCTGTCACTATAATATTTGTGTAGCTGTGTTTGCTAATGAAGAATGAGGAGACTGACGAGTGGACCTTGAAAGAACATGGACAATTGAGGGATTGGGACATCTGGAACTAGCATTCAGATGTCACATAAAAGAACTGGAAGTATGCCTAGGCCTTCATTTATCTTATACTCATTCAAAGGTCAAATGGTCAAAACGAGGAAGAGTCATTTTACTTCCTCAGTTGGCAGACCACCGACCCAAATCGAGGAACATACTGCGCGTGTTTAATGACTATTACTCTAATTTGCATGTGAAGCGGAGAATAAGAGTGGTTAGTATTATGCATATGTATTAGCATTTTTTATATTCAATACTTTAGCAAATAAATGTAGCTTTGTGATTGCTTGTAATTGGAGCGTGTCTTTGGGAACTATCCCACGCTGCTGCCCAGCGCTGCAAATAAACATACACTTTGTAACTTAATTGGTTAGAGAGTCTTTTGTCCATCGTAGTTGGATAGCGATACTAGATCGATATTCATTGATTTTATAAATCACTAGCAGCTTCTCACAGAAGCCACTCCTGTATCATCCCTCGTTGCCAAAACCAGGCCATACAAACCCAATCCAACCCAATCCCTTCAAATCACATCTGGAAAACCTCCAGTTATGGGTACTCTCTAAACTTCCACAAGGTTATGATTGCTGTATCCAAGACTACCATTTGTAGTTATGTTTTCAACTAAGTTTTCTCAGTTTGGAAGCAGTAAATGCAGCAATGCGCTGTTCCTCATCAGCATGTCCAGAATCTGTAGCAGGAAGCAGTTCATTTCAGAAACCTGATGGACATCTTGTGCACTGCTGTGTTGTTTTCACAACAAATGTCTGGGTAATTTAAATCACCCATAAGGAGCAAATTCTGTTCTTTTGAGACTTCCTTGAGTAGCTGAAGTAAGGTTCTGTTGGCCTCATCATCCTGATTGGAAGGTGGGTAGCAGATACCTAACAAAAGATCTGCCTTGGTGATGACCACTGCAGTCTTGATCCAAAGGCACTCTATAGCATAAACTTCTGTGATCTATATAGCTTACCTCCATACATTCAAATTTCTCTTTTACTTAAAGTGAAACTACATCTCCTCTCCTTCCCTTCCTATCTTACCAAAAGAGCTTGTATAGCCATCCATTGTGGTCTTTAAGGAGGAAAAGGATTCTAGCCTGTGAGTTGGCAAGGGTGATTGAAAAGGCTTTAAACTAAGTTTGAAGGGGGAAAGGGATAGGACCAGACTAGCTAAAGATGAGCCTGGGGGCAGCAGGCCAATGTTGGGGGTGAAATCAATGGCCTAGCTGAAGTGCATGTACACCAATGCAGCAGTGTGGGTAACTGTGGCAGGATATCCTCCCTACCACAGAAGAGCTTATCTGCTCTGTCCATCAGCTGGTTTGATAGCTCCGGACATTCTCCCCCCTCAGGTGAATTGATGAGATAACACAGGCCAGCTCTCTGACTATTAAGTCATCACAAGCTAGTGAATTATTTCTGTCTCTGGCGCCAGGGGTGAAATCCCCAATAAACAGCTTGCCTGACAACAGGATGTGGGGAGATAAGCTGGAAATTCTTGACTAAGAGACACTACCTTTACAAACTATAAAAGCTACACAAAGCTTTCACGGAGGCAGAAGGCTCCTACATACACCCTGAAAACATGCAGGGACTTGTCCCATGGAGTTTGGATGTGAACTCTGAGGATACTTTCCCTGGGAATTGAGTGAAAGAATTCTATGCACACTCCGTCACTAATTTGGTGGTAAGTTGCATTGAAACCTAATCTACATTATTTCTTTGCTAGCTGTAACATAGGTACCTTTATCCTGCACTGTATTTTGTGGAGTAGTAGTTCTTTTTGTTTTATTCCTGTGTAGTAAGTAGCCTGTTTCAAGTCTTATGTCTGTTACTTTGTATCTGTTCAATAAATAATTCATTTTGTAATAGACCTGTCTTGGTTTAGAACAAAATTTAGGAAAGAACCCTCTCAAATTGGATCTTCTGGAAGCAAGCCCAAAACAGCCCTTCCCCCTCCATTGGTCCGGGAACAAACCTCCTCTGAGAAAAGTGGAAAAAATTATTTATTTAACAAACAAAAGCCCACAAGCATCAACAATTGAATAATATGAAACAACAAAACCTCTCGCTGATCCAAAGGGATTCCCAGAATGAAAGTGTCCTTGCTGTGGGTATAACTTGGCTCTCTCTCAGTCTCTCTCAGGGGGGGCCAGGCCCCGGTGGGCCGCAGGTGCCTCTCTGGTCTTCTCAGTCTAGGACAGATTTCAGTCCTAATGAAAAGGCAAAGAATCTGTCCAGGGACCTTCTCTGCTTCAGCTAGCCAAAAACCAATTAAAAAGGAAAAAAGAAAAAAGGAAAAAAAAAACTTTCTGTCTGTCTGAAGACAGCACAGTCTGAGCAGGGAAAAGGAATGTGGAGGAGTCAGAGCAGTTTCTCTAAACAAAAACTGCGCGCTCCTTCCCTCTTCGCTCTGGCCTTAAAGGTACAGGACATAATATCCAACACAAACAGGGCAGACAATTTGAGGATACAAGCATCATAAAGTCACCCTAGGACAGACCTAATCGGCCATTATTAAGAACTTGTGAGCAAGAGCAATCTGGGGTACAGGCCACCTCAAACAGAGCTACTGCCATAAATCTGAGTCAAAGGCAAGACTTGTCTAAGCTCCTGTCTCCATTTGTAACAGTAACACACAGGAGCTGGAAGCCATTGTATAGCAGGAAAGCTCTGATGTAGTCACTATCACGGAAACATGGTGGGATGACTCACGTTACTGGAATGCTCCAATGGATCGCTCCAAGTGATGCCTTAAGTTTTAGCTTTCATGTTTTTCAGATTCTGTGCTGCCTAGGGATGTAGTTCTGAGCCTCATATTAAGTGTTAGTAAGCTCTCTTCACAGAGTAGGTAGACAAAACAAATCCTTTTCCAGATGGAGACCAAGGACAACCGTTACAAGTTTTTCAGGCCCAAAAGTATAAACAGCGGTGGACTGAAAAGAGAAAACAAGAAGGATGGGACTTCATAATCTGAAGCTGTAATTGGACAATTAACCCCAATATGCAAATGGACCAAAACTTATAAAAGTGTGAGACCTCATGACCGATCATCCATTTTATGACCATTTTGGGTCCACCTTGGGCGTAGCCCTGGCCAGGGTCTTGTACTGCCCAAGGTGTATTCTTTAAGGCCTTTTAATAAATAGCTACTTTATTCTCTTAGCTCTGTCTAGTCTCTGTTTCAAGTCAGCCTTCCCAAGGCATCACAAGCTCTTAAGGGACGAGCGAGGGAGGAGAGGTGGAGAGGTGGCTCTGTACCTTAGGGAGTGTTTCAATTCTATGGAGTTCAATGATAGTGATGATAAGGTTGAGTGCTTATGGGTAAGAATCAGGAGGAAGGCTAATATCCTGGTTCTGGCCAGGACAGGGTTAATTTTTGCAGCAATCATGAGGGGGCATGGCCAGGACAGGGAGGTTATTCTATAACACCTCACATCATTGCCAGGAGTGAGGGAAAAGGGAATCTTTCCCAGGTAAAAGGGGTTCCTTCTGGTCAAGAAAATGTGGCAGAGGGAGCTGTTCAGTATTGTCTATTATCAGGGAGTTTGTCCATGTGAATAATTTCCTTTTCTTGTACTCTCTATCATTAGTATTGTGGCTGCTACTTTTCATTTTCTTATCTCATTGCTGTTTCCAGTAAATTGTTCTTATCTCAAACTGTGATCTTTGCCTTTTGTACCTCCAATTCCCCTCTTCAGCCTGCTAAAGAGGGGAGGGGGAGGACAATACAGTAGGAATCGAGAGGAAATGTGCTTTGGGGAGTCTTGCTGGGGGCACTGAACTGGGGAGTTCCATTCTTAAACCATGGCAGCCTTTATTTGGTGCACAAAGGGTTGAGATAAAAGATCTGCCCAGAGCAGGTTGGAAACAAATTTTATCTAAGCACTTGCTGTATGAGATATGGAGTCACTGGTCACAATGTTGCTTGGTCTGTTCATGTTGAGAAAAACAAGGTTCACTTTCCTGGTAAAATTTAAAAGTTTAATAAAAAGACAATAGGAGACAGAGATAAAGCAACGGGTTAACGGCTGGGTGCTTGGCATTCAGCCAAGAGCACTCATCTTCGGAGATACCCCTTAAATATATTTTCCATTACATCAGCCTATTGCATATTCATAGATGATTATGCATATTCATACCTTTCCAAAAACTAGTTTACATATTCCAGGAACTATTTTGCATGGCCCCTCCTTGGGTTCGTCTTTTTAGAGCGTGCATGGTTCTTGGCTGCAGTTTTGGCCCTCCTTAATCACCTCCATTTTGGGCTTTGGTCCATACTTTCCACAGATGGCAGGTGCTGATAGTTAACCATGTCAGCAGCAGGGTCCTCATCACATGTTCACTGGCTGTTATCTCAACCAAGCAGACAGTTCAATTACAAGCATAACTATATATCAGCTATCTCACTACCATTTCTAAGTTTTGTTAATAGCAGAAATAAAAACTATATTCATACAGCAAAGTTATTCCAACATTATACATATAGCATTCATTTTAATATTTGTGAAAAGCCAATAATATAATATGTATTTCTAACAATGTGTGTGTGGCACCCTGTATAACCTGTATATATTCCCATATGTGCTCCTCGTGGTGCTTTTTTTTAGCAAGGAGAGGGCTCAGGATCACTTTGTTGCTGTACTGTGTGATATCAGTTTATGACATGATAACATCAAGGGCAATGAGTGTCATTTGGGATGTGTATTCACTGTTTCTCTCCTCCTCTGGCCTTGGGTGCTACCTGTGGGAATTCATTAATATTAGTACACAGCCTGTGGGGGAAACAGGGTAGGATGATTTTCCCCAGCTTTTCACCTCATTTTTCCCCTTCAGGACTGTTACAACAGCTTTTAAGAATTTTGAATTCACTTTGGATGTAAAGGAAAGCATGTTCTTGTTGCTAAGTCTGCCAGGTCTCCTCAGTGTGGTCTGCACTATCTTTAAAGTTACAAAAGAGATTTTTAGGAGGGTCTTTCAGAGATTTGTCCCAAGGGTGGATAGTCATGAGTGGCATGGAATGTGGGAGAAAATGGGCCAGCTTTTCAATGACTGTTCTGCTCTAATGGTGTGGAAGTTTTCCCCTGAACAACTACAAGACCCTGATAAAGTGGCAGAATATTTGAGAGAAAAATGCTGTGGCAGTTCCAGAGAGGCGTGAAATCATGGAATGTAGTGGGCCATGGCTGCTATTTATCAGACACTGCTTGTCACTAGACAGCACCCTCAGGGGGAGGAGGAGGAAAGCAGAACAACAGGCACTGTGGTGACTTGTTGTGGGTTAGGGTTGTCCAGGGATTTTTTTCCCATCTGAAAGGAGGACCTTGTGAGGGGGAGGGGGGTGCCCGGGAAACAAATAGGGGTAACTAGGGAACAAAAGATATGGCACTCCCACATACCATGGTAATGGCTCAGCCAGAGAAAAAAGAGTTTGGAAGTGTTAGCTGGGGAGTGAGCTCTCTGGCTGGGGGACTGGGGTTTTTTTCTTGGGAATTGCAGAGATACTGTGAGAGGTCAGGGGCTGAGCTCAGCCCCTTTTCTTCTCAGCAATTGTAGAGGGAGCCACCGTGTGTGGTACAGAGGGTGCGTGCCTGTTCTTTTTCCGAGAGAGGGTCTACTTTTTTAGCACGCTGCTCCAGGTCCACCTGGCCCCCGCTGTTTTCTGCTGCTGTTCTGGGGTTTTGGATACACTTTAGCTCAACCCCCTCGGGACTGCTCAGCCCCCTCTGTTCCTGCTGCTGTGCTGGAGTTACTGCTACACGTTGATTCACCGCCCTGAGTCTGCTTGCCTCTGCTGTTCCAGCCCGCTGCTCCGAGGCTACTGCTACAGTACAGCTTGCCACCTGGAGTGGTACTGAGACAGGCTGCTCCCTGTGAGTTTTGCAAGGGGAGCGATCTCCCCTCTACCCCTTCACCCAAGCAGCCATTGCCATATGGAGAGGCTGCTGAGTTTGCGCCACAGTGCTCCCTGCAGCCACGGGAGAATCATAGCACCTGCCTTGCCTCACCAGGGCCCCTCAGCACCCCTGCCGGTTGTGGTCATAACTACACCAAAAGGGAAAGCGCTTGATGGGTGGGAAAAGGCTGTTACTGGGTTTCTGTTTTGTTTGTTGTTGCTGTTGCTGTTGCTTGTTTGTTTGTCTTGTTATATATATTCTAGTAAAGAACTGATATTCCTTTTCCCATATCTTTGCGTGAAAGCCCCTTAATTTCAAAGTTATAATAATTTGGAGGAAAGGGGTTCATATTTTCTCACCCAGAAAGGTTCCTGTCTTCTTGGACAGACACCTGTCTCTTAAACCAGGACAGCACTCAAACTGCAGCTGAAGCAAAGGAACAACCTGTACTGGTAGCAGTCATCCCTATAGAGAAGAAAATATTCAAGAACAAATCAGGTCACTTAGTGAAGGATGAAAAGGAAGTGGGGCACTCTGAGGAAGAGGAAAAGGCAGGGCAACAGATAATGACCCAATCTCTATCCCTGGGTGAGCTGCAAGATATGCAAAGAGGTATCAGCCACCAGTCAGGTGAGCCCCTGATGACCTGGCTGCTTCAGTGCTGGGATATTGCAGCCCACAATAGGAAACTAGATGGTAGTGAAGCCAAGCAACTGGGATCACTGTCCCGGGATGCAGGTATTGACAAGGTCATTGGAAAAAAGACAGAAACTCTCAGACTCTGGAGATGAGTCCTATCAATTGTAAGGGAAAAGTATCTTTTCAAGGATGACCTATCAGTGCACCTAGACAAGTGGAACACCTTGGGACCAGGTATCCAGCACCTGAGAGAATTAGCTGTGCTAGAGGTAATCTATCCCAATGAGGTTCAGTGTACACAAACCATGTGGTGAAAGTTCCTATGGAGCACATCATCACCATATGCCAACTCATTGGCATTAATGTCATGAAAGAAGGAGAACAAAGAGTGGATAATTTGTTTACCAAACTCCAGCTGATTTATTAAAATATGAATATTGGTCTAATACCGATACCCAACTTCAACAGACAAAAGACTCTCTAACAGTTTAAAGTTAGAAAGTGTATGTTTAATGCAGCGCTGGGCAGCAGCGTGGGATAATTCCCAAAAACACGCTCTGATTACAAGCAATTCCAGAGTCTATTTATTTACAAAAGTCTTGAATATACAAAATACTAATACATATGCATAACACTAACCACTCTTATTCCCAGCTTTATATGGTAATTAGGTTAAAAAGCTATTAAGCATGTGTAGTTTTCTCTCTGAATTGGGTCAGTGGTCCCATTAATGAGGAAGGGTCCCAAAATGAGGAAGTAAGCGATGTCTTCCTTGCTTTAAACTTTCAGCCTTTTCAATGGGTACAAAATAAATGGGCCCTGGTAGTACTCCCAGTTTCCTCTCTACATGACTTTTAAATGGTTTCCCAGATGTACAAAATTAGCAATTGTCTGTGTTCTCCTAGGTCTATTTGTCAGTTTCTCCATTTCTCATTAACAAACACAGCTAAACAAACATTAAGATGACAAGCAATTACTTATTTGCATCCGGGATAGCTATCTTAAATCCGGCTTCTTTTAACTATTAACTCCTATTTCCAGCAGAACTTATCTACCTATCTGCTTTAATTAATTCCAGCAAAGCCTAATTTTAACTAACATCTTGATTTTTCTTAAATCTTTTTAAAATTCATGCTTCACAGCTATATGAAGAAAGTATCTCTTCCCCCCTTGAGGCCTGCATCTCGTGCATGGAAAGACTGTCTGAGGACCACCAGCAATTTAAAGATGGATGCCATCAGGTTCCAATGCACAGTCAACAAAATAGCTATGCCCCCACCATCCAGTAAGAAGGAAACACAAGATTTCCTAGGTGTGGTGGGTTTTTGGAGGATGCATATCCGAGAGCACAGTGAGATTGTAAGCCCTCTCCATCATGTGACATGGAAGAAGAATGCTTTTAATTGGAGTCCTGAACAACAACAAGCTTTT
>WAAE01006269.1:29297-40638 GCA_013400495.1 Nicator chloris | reverse complement strand
AGAATGCCAGTAACGAGCAGTTGAAATAGCACAGCTAAGCAAAGCAAGGCAGCTTTAAAAGGCCCCAATGGTTACATTCAGATTCCATGATTTTATGAGTGATTATTTTTGCCACAGATTTAAACAAAATCCATCTTCTCATTCCAGCCTGAGGAAAAAAGTGACCAGAAGAATGGCTTGTACCATATCAGTGATGTCTCCTTGACACAACAGTGTCTGAGAGCAGACACAGGTTTATTGTTGGAAAGCTCTTGTTTACAAGAACTACTTCTGTTACAGGGACTATTGTATATCTGCTTGAGTTACTGAGGACATCATAAAAACCTGTGTAAGTTATTTCTTCTCAAAACTTTTTTTCATTTTATTTCTCTCCTGCAAGTTTGAATTTGTTTGGGTTAAGGTAATTAACCACTATTTCCCAGTCTAAAGGCTCCACAGACAAGACTATGGTAGAACTGGAACTTCTGTTCCACAGGAAATTTTGCTATTTTGAAACATATCCAGGTTTGGAGTGGGAAAAAGATCGGAGAGTTCATTAATGTCTATAAAAGCATATGTTAAAAAAATCATGTCAATGGAAATATATAACTTTGTTAAAATTCAATAAAATATCAATTCAGTTTTTTGTTTTTTTGCTTGCCTTTTTAAAGAATAAAAGTTCTCCTGAAAGAGGTATAAATAAGAAAAGTATTTTTCTAAGACCTTTGCAATAAGCCTTAACCAAATTTCCTTTTACTGAGCATGAATATTTCCAATGTGAAATTTCCACCTTGACATATTCCCACTGATGATTCAGCATTTTCAAAATGGAGAACATTTAGAAAATGTTTTCCCAGCATTAGGAAAAGATTGGGAAACTGCTTCAAAGTATCCTTTCGTTTCTGTTTTCCAATAAATTTTACTAAAAAGTACCATAAATGTTATATAAGTGTTCTCCACATCTTGTACTTGGCATACTTTACATGTAAGGTAGCAGCACACTCACCTGATGATTGTCTGCCTCAATGGAACTGGAAAGAAGTTTGCCCTAAAATCACCTTCTTGGCACCAACCAGAACATCTCAGATGCTGTTGGCAGCAGGCTGCTCCTTTGCCACTTTGTGCTTTTTTGTGCAGCATTAAAAGGCCTTACAAGAGTGGAAAACAGAACTTCAGTTCTCCACCAACTTTCACAACTGCTCATTTTCACTCAGGTCCCAGTGGTCACAAAGGAGCAGAAGAGAGGACAACAGTGGACATCTGAGGAACAAACTTACTCATTGTCTCCATCAATGAGATGTTTATCTACACACTTTTCTCCCACCTTTCTCTATTTATCTGCATTATTTCCATTGGGAAAAATAACTTGGTAGCCTTGCAGAAGCACTCTCATTATGGTAATTCAGTCTCTCCTAAGTTATCTGAATTTTCTCCCCCTGTGCTTCTGGATTTGATTTGATTTGCTCTGTATGTGATCTGCACACATGAAACACCATAAACTCCATCCATTCATAGGTACAAGCAGTGTCAAGGAGAAGTAGTATTATTGGTTTCCTTGCTGCTTCTAGCATAAACTATAACATTTTATGGCTTTTTCATGGCTCACTTGTGTAGTAATGAAATATAGTTTTACTCATATCTGCTTTAGTGAGAATGATTAAGAAGAATATAAGGAATTGGACCTGGGTGTAAAGATACCTGACACAGAAACCCAGGCACAGGAAGAAGATCACAGCCTATTAGAGGAGGATGCAGTTTCCAAAACAGTGAGCTAAGTGTGCTCAAGCCAGGTCAAGTCTGTGAATCTACAAGCAAATCCATCCAAATGTGTTCATTATATGGACCTGTGCAGCACATTTAAAGTTCCTTGACTTGTGACATCTTTGTGTCAGGTACTGGCTTTCTGTATTGGTTTTGGACAGGCTTCAAGATCATGGATTTACAGATTATTTGAACACACTGAGACATTTTAATTGGCTAAAATGCAAACATTTTGCAGGTAATGAGGGGTAGCTTTAGAACCTGATTTTCCACTGCCTTGTACCTTATGCAGCCATTAGTTCACAGCAGGAGAAAGGTCTCAGAGTGCAGTTTGGCAGCTCAGTGCTTACGACCTTCCCATGACATTAAGCCCACGGAGCTTTTAAAAACCTCCTGTGTGGCTGGTTCTGATCTGGCTCTTCCACACTGTCACAGAAACATGATGAGGTTCAGAGTTAATGTAACTGGTGTCCACAGATTTTCCTTGCTCATCTCCAACTTCAGTACCCAGACTTTATAGTGTATCAATGAAGAGAGATTTGTTGCCAGATCGTTTTGTATTCCAGCCTTTAATTTTTTTTTTTACCCACCCCCCAGCCATTACAGCATTTGTAGAACCTCAAATACCTGAAGAAAATGAGAAGAAATCCCAGAGCTTGAAGTACTAATGTCTTTTGCTATAAACCTCTATCAATCACAGCTTCTGAGCTCAGCATAAAACTGGCAAATCACTTCAGCTTAACTTAAAATCTTCCACTATAACTATTTTATTCTGAGCATTACTGCTATATTCTTTGAGAGTTTTCAAATACTGCACAAATGTGTTCAACAGGGACATAAATAAATAAACAGAAGGCAGAAAATAATTTGTCCTTGATTTGAGGCATTTTAACTGTTGGTTTGGAGTATATATTTTATGGCTAAATAATTTCTGATCTTTACAAAATTATCATCATTATGGAAATTACTCCTTGACACAGTGTTGCTGTGCTGGGATTATTATGTTTTCAAATTTTGCTTTTGCTTATTACTAGACACAAATCTTTGGCAACAGTACCTCTAGGGCTGGAGGAAAAGTGTGTGAAATTGCACTGCAAATGAACTTACAAGCAAGTCTTTTAAAACAGTTTCTGTACCTTCTGCCTTACTGCCTACAATATAGTGACAATATTCTGGTTTGTTTTGGAGATGTGTGCAGTGTACACAAACTGTGTACAACCAGAGATTGAGTTTTCAGCTGAAAGACACACTAACCTCCATTTCTGTCGTTGGAAGTTGCAGCTGATGACCCACACTGTTTTCCATGTAATCTTGCTACCTGAGTCATGTTGTAGACAACCAGTGAATATAGAAGAGTATTAGCAAAATTAGTTTATGCTGAAGACAATATTTACATTCCGCAATACAGTGACATTGATGATGTTTTTGAAATATCACAATACAAGCTGCTAGGTCACCAAAGTATTCTCTATATCACTTGGTAGTAAACAGGAATTTGCTTCATAAAATCTCTCTTTCTATAAAATTCCTGCCTTGAAAGTTTTATTTAGGCCTAGAAGAGGTTGGGGCATTTCATAACAAGACAAAGCATCTCTGTTTAGGTTTTTGTTCCTTCATGAATTCAGTTTGCTGAAAAAGCTCTGAGTTGTACAGAGTGTTACTTGTTTAAATTAGGGCTTTCCTATTCAAATAACCTTATTTTATTTCTCTAAAAGTTGCTTCGGGCAAGCCAAAAATGAGATCTTTATTTCACACATGAGATGTGGCCTGGAGGAGGATGGGTCCCATGCAGCTTTTCTGAAACAAACACTGCAAGTGAGATTGCAAACATTTTCATTCTTGTAGACAGAAGTCACTCTAAGCTCCAGTTTCCCCTCCTGCAGTCTTTTGCCCTTTGATGTGGATTGCCCATAAGAAGTGTCTCCGTTGGTTCTGGGTTTTTTTTGTGGCTCTCATATCTGTTGCTGACACATGACTTTAAAATGGAAAATAAATAATGAATGCACTATTAAACTGCAGGATCCTAGTGAAATATTGCAATAAACCCAGGCTTTCCTTGAGAGTGTAGACATTGATCATATTTTATGTTTACGTGGCACTGGCAGCTCCCACTCGGGAGGGATTAATTTAAAAAGATTGTGCTTTTCACATATTTCTAACGATTTGCAGTTGTGGAACTTCATGGGAAGTCTGTGATTAAGCACAAGAGTGCTCCAGAAAACTTATTATGGCTAGTGGATCATTTGGGACCATACATTTCCATCTTCTTCAGCCACAATGACCCTCGCTCCAGCTAAGGAGACGAAGAGACAGCTTCATGTAGAGGATTACTGGATGTCTGAGCAGTGGCCAGAGCTCTCCCATGAAGACAATGGGTCATGGACTTCTAATTCTATGAGCCACAATATTTTTGAAAAAAGGGAAAATTTTAAAACTTTCAAAGTTGTGATTTTTCCAAGGTGTTTTGTTTCGTGCTTAAATTTATTTAACTGTTTTGCAGCTCTTTTAAAAATTGAACCAACTATAAAATTGACCTGACACTTCCAACTTGGAAGTCAAAACATTTCACTTAAAAATATCACCATTAAACATTTAGTGTTTCTGATTCTCCTCCTCCTATTTTTCCAGTTGAAGCAATTAAGAAAATTAAACTGACATTCCCAAATACTGTTGTCCCCTTGATTACAACTTGTTTAATGACTTGACTGACCATGTAAAATAAAACCCTTGTTACTCCAAAGTAGTGCAAAACAATCCTTTCTCTAAACCCAAGCAGTTCTGCAGCAAAAGGACTCCCAGTGGGAGCTCTGCTCTCATACTCTCCCATACAAGCAATCATAATTTGTGCACACTGAAGCAGCTAAAGCTCTAGTTGTAGATGTTTGCAAGTAAACACCTTGAGTTCATACGAAGTTTTCAAGAAAGGCTAATGTATGTCAAGACTTTGTGAGTGAACTGTTTAAAGTACTGGTATTTTCATTTACATCACTTCTTATAAACTGAACATTCCCTCGAAATGTTGGAGCCAGAAGTGCAACCCTTGCAGAACACCAACACTGTGGAAACAGAAGTTGGAAGGGCAATGAACAAAACAATGGTCTGGCAAACTCACTTACACAAGTGCAAGGACTTAAGGAACCTGCAGGGGTTTTTCCACGTGGAGAAGTTGCATGTGAATGGACCCACAGGGATTTTGCTCCATCTCTTTGTTGCCTGTGCCATTACAGAAAGCCACAACAGACTCCAAACTCATGTCACAATTACATAGCTCACCGAGACTGGAAGGCTGAGGAATTGCTTTTAGGTCCCTTGCATATTTCAAAGCCATTAACATTAGAGATTACCATCTCCATTGTGCCACAGGCACATGTCAGATAAATGAGTACAGCGTGTCTGTGCAAAGGACACGCAGCCCTGTGCAGTCACTGGGGTGCCCCTGAGTGCTGTCCAGTTCCTTTTAAGCACTATAGACCATGAATATTTCATGCCAGTAACTCTCCAAATTCTTGAGAACAGCAAAATGAGATTGCTAATGTTGATGTTCCCTGTCATTACGGAATTACTATTTTTGTTCCTCTTGCATGTTAACTGTTGTACATTTTAATATCTGCTGTAAGACTGCTGGATGGTACTGGAAGTCCGAGCTGAGGCATGACAGTCAAAATCCCACATATTATTCTAGAAACACTAGAATTTTGTATTTTAATAACTGTGACCTCCATGTGAGAACTGTTATACCAAATAATGTGAAGAAAACTCTGTGACAGACAGGCCAACTGCCTTTGCTGAAATCTGTATATCAGTGCCAGCCACTTTCTGAAGGACATATACATAAGCTTTCAACTTTTTCTTGATGTTTTTCAGATGCTGCCAGTAGCTGAAAGCTTCATTCAGCATGACCCTGTGCTCCAACACTCTACTGAGTTCAGTGGTTTGGGTGCAACCTCAAACTATAACAGTCTTGCTGAATTTTATGACTGATTCCAAGCAAAAATCAGTTTTTTCCAGGTAACAGTGTCTATTGTGGGGAGACGTGCAAACAAGTAAATAAAAAGTCAATTTATTTGTTTAAAAGAAATACTTTGTAGAATTCTATGAGCATGTGAAGAACAGAAAATCACCATAAGCCTGGCACGTCCAAATATCAGAGGTACAGTGCATAAATTATACAGTTAATCTGACTTTGCACAGTAAGTGGGTTTCGTATGGGTTGTGCAGTTCATCTGGGCAACATATGCTCAGCAGGTTTAACACTATGGAAGTACTCCAGACTTTGTAGGGTTGATCTGCAATGCACATGAATGTGTCTAGGATTTCCAGATATCCAGCAGCTCAGGCAGAGTTGCTATTCTGGTGAGACTATTCCAGACAATTGTCAGCATTCTCAAATTCATCCCCAACAAAACTACCAGGAACATAAAAGGACATGTCTGGTAAAAGACAGATATAAGGTAGGTAAGAAAAAAAATCCTACTGTATACATCAAACTTGTATTATTGACCTTATTCCAGTGCCTCAGACTAAGTCAACTCCTCAAGACCTATGAGAAATTACTCAATAACCTAATGTGTTAAATAGATGCCAAATAAAGAAATTAAATAAAAAGCCAAATTAAAAATCAACCAACCAACCAAACTCAGTTCTACACATAGTTCCTAAGCAGAAATACACAGCACCGTTGTCAGACCAGGGAGCACAGGATAAACCACTTCAGTGCGCGTCTCCTGTGTTAACATGAAGAAGTGTACATGCACTGGGTGTCTGAAAACTGCCTTTGTCCTAAATTCAGCTGTGACCCTTTTTCACTATTCTTTCTCCTTCAGAACTGAAGCCACTCACTCCAGTTGTGAGCAGGAAGTTCCTGAGAAGTTAGGTGAGCACGGCAGGCAGGTCACTTGAAGGCAACGTGTTCTGGGCCAGTAACCCCATTCATTCACCCAGGATTCCTTTTCTGTCAGACACTGTCTAGTGTTACTGGACCCCGTATTGATTGCCAGGGAACTTTGACATTTGGTTGCTGTTGTTTGATGAAAGCAGCTAATTGGAGTGCTTCCTCTGAGGAAAACCTTTCACATAAGTGGAGTCCTTTGTACCTGCGCGTATGTAGGTGATACATTCTGAAACTGACATAAAGAAAAGCTGTTTGCACGCAGCATAAATGTAGCTAACAGCTCTTGCTTTGCTAGACATTCACTCATAACTTGCAATTCAATTCCATCACCTGTAACAAAATACTCGAGACAACTGTAAACTAAATGTCAGCCCTCTTTCTTCTCAGAGAAGCTGCCTTTTTCATTCAGCAGAATTAACAAACTTACCTTACTTTAAAAATACTTTTTTTTTTTTTTTTTTTGGAAAATATGCAGAGGGTTGAGTTTTTAAAGCAGTCTTACAGAACCTCAATTGAAAATAATATGAAGTGATTCAAATAGAAAGGACTGAAAAGTGGAATATAAATCCTGATACAAGACTTCAGAGGTTTTTACATACAAAGATTTTTTTAACCCTGGTACTCATCCATGTTATACAGTGAAATGAACAAGCAGAATCACAGACCAACAGTAAAGCACAAAAAATGTATTTCTACACTGTGCATGAAATTGAAAACAAATCATATGCTACAGCACAGTTTCTTAAAACATCTTTTTCAAAACTCAACAGCTTCTTGGTAAGATGATTTAGGTGATGAGCATGCTTGTATAAACACCATGTGGGCCACAGAATACATACTCTACCTGTAGAAACTGCTGTCCTAACTTATCCCTACTTCCTTTGCACCCTTCATTTTCATTTTTTTCCCAGTGCAATAATTGCAATAGCACTGACATAAGGCAGGACTTACTCCAACATTCTCCACAGCTCCTTTTAGAAAATACATGGGAGTTTGTACTGAAAGTATCTCCTAACAAACAGATCTTTTGGGGATTATGTTGCCACCCCTCTCCCCACCTGCCCTATCTCTTCCTTTATTTTTTTGTTGCTTATGAGATGGATGGTTATTATCAGTTTATTATTGCTGCTTTTCCACAGACTTTCTCAAATGTCAAGTGAATCTGATCTGGAGTTCAGGCCCATAATTACACTGGACCAACTCCAGGAACTCGTAAATAAATCGCTGGTGGCTGCTATGGTTGCCAGAGCTCTGTCATTTTGCTCTTCTGAGGGTGGACAGAGGCTTTGGCTCTTTCCTAAAATTCTACACTTGCTACAGAGTTTTTCACACCTTATTTTAAAAGACCCTAGGTTTTCTCACTCTAGTTTGGCATAGTTTTACCACAGGCACAGAAATCTACTAGACTGCTACATTGTTGAATATGTTCATTTAAAAAAAAAAAAAAAAAAGGCAGCTGAAATGTGGATTGTTACTTTTTAAATTTTTTTAATGCTTTATGTGTGGGAACGTCACAGGAACAGACATTATTTCTGTCTCTCGGCTCTGGTCTCTTTGTTGACATTAACAGTTTACACTGGGCTCTACAGCGAGGCACATCTTTGTCACGGTGTGTCGACTGTGCTCAGGCAGAGGGGTCAGCTCCGCGGCTTGGCAGGGCAGTCCCTCAAGTGCAGAGATGTCTGGATTCAAGATCATGAGTTTAAAAGGAGCGGGCACAGCATTCATTCCCAGACCTGGCTTACTGAGGTCTGCAAAGTTTACTAGTGATTTTAAATGTTACTTTCAAGCCTGTTTCTAATCATGTCAATGCACACATAGCACAGCATCTGGTTACAGAACTGAATCTCCAGCCAGTGCAGGCTGGAACTGAAAAAGTTACAGATATTTATCTTCTGATATTTTGGACACTTTTTTTCCTGAAAAACTTCAAATAAACTAGTGAAGCACATCATGAGAGCTGATCCAGAATATGTAACTATTCAGAACATGGTTCCTCTCCTCCAACCTTATCTGCAGTTAGAACTAGTCCCCACATCAGCCATTCATGGATGCAGATGGCAGCACAGATCACAATTTGCAGAACTTGATCTACAGTGGGTTTTTACCAGAAGCTAAAATAATTCCTGAAATCAGAACTAATCCTCAGTGCAGACAAGGCCTCAGACTGCCAACTAGTTCCAAATGTTTTTAAGATGTGAGTATTTGTATGCCTCCAATGAGACCGAGATGACCAATTCCTTTCACGTGGGTCACTCCAAGGCCAGCAAACAGTATCAGCATTTCCCCAGTGCTACCCGGGCTCACAGACACACCAGTCACATAAAGGTGAAAGATGCTGGACCCCTTTATAATGGATTGAGTCATTGTATCTTCTGCAGAGCACTTTTCAAAACAAAGCAAATACTTTATGGAGTGGAAAACACTGAATTATTTGCAAAAAAATGTCATTTCTTTTCTATATCCCTCCCCAGGGAGCCCATTGTTCAAATAAGTATTTGCTTGTGCCCCAAAGTACAGATGTTTTTGACTCTTGTCATAAATCAAACATGCTTATGCCTAATATATTAAAAAAGAGTAGAAAATAGCAGACATGTATTAAGATGGTTGGTCTGACCCAAATTATAATTCTTCAATACTGTTAATTTTTTGCTGATTCTTCTGGGAACAAAAGATTCAACAACATCATTGTGCCTCCCTCTTCTCCCTTGGAATGAAAATCAATCTTTTACTCTTTTTGAAATGTAAATTTGAAATAATCATGTATCTGGATCATGGATTAAATTTGCAGGAGAAAAGTCTCTGGCAGAAGATGGCAAGGACCGTGCCTAAAGCTAAATCCAGACACACAAATCAGCTCTGAGCTAGGGTGAAAACAGAGTTCTGGTTAAATGGGTTGCAGGTTTTCAGTTGCAAAAGTTCCATCAAGAAACCATTCTGATATTTGAAAACAAGTAAGAACATTTACAAGAAAAGCAAATTTAGCATTCCAATTACTTTTTTCTCCCCTCAGACAATTCTCTCAGGCCTGTGTTAAAGGGCACTTTTTTCAGAATCAGAATTCCACCTCTAAACCTTGACAATTCTATTGTGAGACGGTCCTGCCTATTTTTTTTTTTTAATAAGGAAAGACAAGCCTTTGATAGTTTCAAATAGGGGTGTTGAACAACAGGACAAATTGTCTTGAAAGGCAGCAGGATAAACCATATTTTCAAGGTCAGTTTTTTAATCCATGGCTTTTAACCTTGTTATGATTTATGTTTGACCTCCTTTCCCCAGTAGTTTTCTTCCTTCTCTCCTGCAGACTGGAAGGACACATCTATGCTTTCTATTTGATGTGGGTTTCAAGTATCTGCACAAAGTAATTCATAACCACTTGGCAACAGGCATGTGCCCACACCGCATCATTATCCTGCAATTAAGAAAATTCCCCCTGCCACAAAGCTATAAAGCCCAGTGATGTTTCAATATTCATTCTGTATTCATCTAGGGCACAAAGCTGCTGTAGTGCTGCAGAGAGATTTTGTAGCGTGCCTCGTACTTGTTGAGTGCTGATGGGAAATTTTTTAGGTTTGCCTCATCTCAGCATGTTTTCACACCTAAAGATTTTCTCCTGCTTCTCTGCACAGACCTCACACAGATACAGAGAAGACAGCTCTTCTTTGCAACTGAATTGAACAGAAGCATATATTGTGTATGGTTCTGTGTGTCCTCTACCTAAGTGGCCAGGTTTAACAGATTACTCAAATGATTTTTAGATTTTTGATTATTCTGTGTTGTTGGTCAGGCTGCTTTGTAAGATTTGATCAAGCAGGTCTTGAATTATCCATGTAACTCACTTACAGAGTCTTTGACTAAAATAAAAGATTGAAGCGAAAGGAAGATAGAAAGATGCTGCTCTCTGGGATGTTTAATATTAGTCAGTTTCAATGCTGTTTCCCTTTTACTGTATGGACAAACACCTTTGCCGCGTCAGAGGTGAAGTCTACAACATTTGTATTTCCTCCACCTTCCTGATGATGCCTTGATTTTAAATAAGTACATCCGAGGGAAAAAAGTTTCACCCTTTAAATAAAATGTGGTGATGACTTTCCAACTTCTGCCTCATGTGGCCCAGCAGCAGGGAGAAGGCAGGACATTTATCGAATAGCTCCTTCAGAGAGCCTTCTCCCCTAGGTCTTGCAGGATCTGCTGCAGCCCAGCAGGAGCAAACTCTTCCATCAGGTTGAGACAGCCTGGAAAGGTTGTGCAAGTTAATAAAGAGAACAGTCGTGTGTCTCTGAATGTACATTACAGAAAAACACTGTCCAGAAACGCTGCTAATGCAGGACTACCCATAAACGTACGCGTGAGCGACGTGGCCGAGCCCTCCCAGCCCTTTGCTGCACTGGAGCTCTCTCGTTGGGCCTGCTCTCCTTTGAGCAATTACAGATTCTATTGGCCAGGCTCGGTGAAAGGGACCCAAAAATGCCGCTCCCCGCCGCGCCGGGCGCGGCTCCTTTAAGGCGCGGAGCGGTGCCCGCGGGAGGCGCGCGGGAGCGGGCGCGCGTTCGGTTCGGTCCTGTCCGGTTCGGCTCGGCTCGGCTCGGTTCGGCTCGGCTCGGCTCGGCTCGGTTCGGCTCGGTTCCGTCCGTGCCGCGGGCCCCGGGCGCTCCGCACAGCCCCGCCGCTCCCGGGGCGCTCCGCCCGCTCCGAGGGGCGCCGAGCCCC
>WAAE01006269.1:0-29221 GCA_013400495.1 Nicator chloris | reverse complement strand
ACCCGGCGCGGCAGCCCGTGAGGATGCGGAGCTCGCCCCGCACTCTCCGCAAGCCGCGGAGCACCTGCTCCGGGGCCGGGCTGCAGCCGGGGGCGCGGGGCTCTGCGGGCACGGCTCGGCACCCGCGGGAGCAGCGAGCGGGGGGCGCGGGGCAGGGGCCGCTCCCGGGGCCGCCCGCGGCGCAGGGGCCGCATCGCAGCGGGGCTGAGAAATGTTTGAAGGAGTTTTGTCTCTTCTTTCAGCTGGAAAAGGAAAGGCATCGGCGGCGGCAGCAGCGCGCACGTGTGATGTAAAGAAAGAGGGACTTTATGATGCTGGCTGGTTGTAGCTCAGTGGGATACCAGGAAAGGCGGACAGAATCAACAGGACGCTTGTTGAGTGGTGCACGGAACCGCTTCGGCGCAGAGGCCGCGAGCTGGTTTGAAGAGACTGAGTACTCACCTTAGCTTAAATAGGTCAGCAGTGGGGTTCCAGCTTGCCCCGACTTGTCCAAACTTCAGAAAACAGTATGATGTTTAGAAAGGGGGGGGGGGGGGAATTTGGTATTGTGATTAATAGGAGAAAAATGAGTAGGGTATACTGATAGGTATACCTATCAGTGCAGTGCTTGTAGGGTTTTACATAGAGCATGGATACCCAGGGCTGCAGAGCTGACTACTTAATTACACCTTTGCATCCATTCTACTAATAACACTTCTTGAAGTCTGATGGATCATGATCATGGATTAAGATTCTTTTAAGGGAGACTTCAGTGGTCTTTCAAAGACTGAGTGTACTCAAGTTTATTACTTGGCAGGGGGCAGCAGCATGAAGCCTGGGAATGAAAATAGGAAGTGAACATCACTCATTTAGTTTTGATATCATGTCTTTGACAGTTATAAGTGTCATCATAGACTGATCCTAGCTCAGATAGCATCTCATGTGCTGAAAGACATTACTCTTGTCCTGGTTGGTACCTACTTCTTCTAGCTGTGCAAGCAGTCCCTCTGATGTGGAGTATATTCTGAACAAGTCTGGTTATTTTTGTAATGGGCAAATGTGTTTCTGGAAGAGTAAACCAAACTATATCATACTGAAGAATGTTCTCAGCCTGTAAAATCTTAATCTCATGTGTCCAAAATGAAAACAACAGCCACCGGAAAACTGAAACCATTCTTGACTGATTCACGTGGCTAATGAGGTTTGTGACAGCAGAACTGTGTGCACTGTTACACATTGAGGTGTCGTTACCTCAGACCTGGAAGTGCAGTTCGAGATGAGGATGTGCTGTCTGCTGACTGTGCAACCAGCAGTGGCAGAGGTCCAGCCTGAGTTTTCAGAGAAACAGTTCTGGTTACTTTATGGTCCTTTTGGAGCCTTCGTGAGATAGAAGTACTTGTTCTGGAGACTGGGAAGGAATAGTGGTGATGTGCCCCACTCCTGAAGCACAGGCTTGACAGCTGTTCTTGCCAAGAGATGCTCTTCCCTGGTGGGACGTTTAGAGGCTTGAGAAGTCACCTTGTTTTTTTCTGTCCCCTGAGGCCGCAATGAAAGGGCTTTGGCCTGGTCCTTAAATGCATCTAGCCATAGGTAACGGCATGGTGAGATGCACTAGAGTAGTTTGCTCAGTTTCAGTTCTGCTTTGTTTATCTGTCTGAAGGCTTTGTTCGATGTTACTAACAAAGTAATGCAGTTAAAATTTTGAATTACTATCCTGATAGGAAATACGCTTCAGCTTTCACTTTAAAGTAGTTGAGTGTTAATTGTAATGCTTACAGAGCTGTATCCTAGCATGGATGTGTGTGCCTGTAAGTTTATCTGGCTGTGGTATCACGACTGACCTCTCTGATACAGGCATGACCAAAGGGTCCATCCTATGTAGAAACTTCTGCAGTCACCAGAGGAAAGTCATGGGCTTTTTCACAATGAAGCTCTGAACAAAATTCCTGTCTTCAGGTGAGTGTTAGCTCCTGCTAGGTGCGGCCTGACTGTATTCCCCTGGGGGAATGATTTCACACCCTTTGTTTCCGTAGAAAATTTATAGTTCCCAACTGCACTGCTCAGTTCTGAGTGGATGCAAACCATGCTGACTCATATGCTGAACTGCAGCCTTGCTCCATATAAACACAAGCACACTTCTAAAATATTTAATTTGTAAGGTCCTCTGTGGAGAGCTATCCCACAGCTCCTGGCATAATTCCCAGAAGCAGCAGATTCTGGGGTTCTGGGAGTTTCAAAGGCCATTGGTGCCCAGTGGGATAATCATCTGAACTAGTTTAGTGTAGTTTATCCTGGCACTGGGACAGTTCAAACTGAACAGGTATTTAATCTTGCTTAAAGCAAGCCTGCTTTGAACAATACGTGTTAAGTGTATGAACGATCTGGAGCCTGTTGGGACATGGCTGTCAGGAGATCTACGTGGAGGGAAATCTTTGTTATGGCAAGTACACTTCGGTGTAGATGTACCTCCCAACAATTTCTAAAACAACCTCTGTGGGCAGTTATAGTAAAATCAGGAATAGGCTATTAGAATATTTGTTTTCTTAGCTCCTCTCTGGCGAATACTAGTGGTAATTGTCTTGTGAAATACCCAGGTTTATATCCACTGGTAAAATGCATGTTAAAAAAAACCTCAGAAATACGGAAACGCACTCCCATTCATGCATACAAAAATTCTCATTCATTTAATTGAAAATAAGTTACAGTATATGATTTGGCTACAAAGAAGGAGAGTGGAACCAGAGAATGATTTGTAAGTACACTTATTCTGTCTGTACCTGCTAAGTACAGTACTGGAGTTTTAAGATAAATATCTTCTCCTTTAAAGCAGTATTTAGTTCAGTAGAGACTAGTTGATAAGAAACTAGAGTTTTTCGGTTCTTTTGTGGGTTTTAAAATTTGGGTTTGTTTTTTTGGTTATTAATGTGAGCTTGGTTGAAAGAGTGATCCATTATGATAAATACAGAGAGTGTTTTGGGAGAGGTTCAGAGCATCTTATGGATGGTGTAGATCAATCCCAGATCACTTGCTCAGGTGGACTGACTGTCAGTGCATTACCTGTAATTGTTAAACATCATCTGTTTGCTGAACTGTGCTCAGCTTTGCTGATGTCATAACTCATCCCAACATCATGCAATGTTTTAATCTTCCATTCTTAGTTCTTTATTTCGAGAACAGGGTTCTAGAGACACCAGAGTAGTGGGATCTACTCAAAACTGGGTAAGTCTGGGTAGCAGAAATGGTGCCAAACCCTGGAGAGAAAGCCCCTGGTGCAAATGGGGCTCTGGAGCTCTCTGAGGTCCCTCAGGGATACAAACCATTGCTTCCAATGCCACAGCACGGCAGCACTTGCTTCCATGCACTGTCTGTGCAGCAGGAAAAGCAGGTCTGTGCTCTTACCTTTACAGATGGCAGGATTTGAAGGTAGTGTGCCTGTCACTTCTTTGACTGCAGGAAGGGTACCTGGCATAGTGCTGTTTTGTTACAAGAAGCATCTTTTCTGTGAGTATGATTCAAGGCTCAACTTATTTTCCTTCTTTATTAATATGGGGAATTTCCTTACAAATGTAGTTTAATTCACAAATTAATTTCATTAGAAACACTTCTTTATCTGAGGTCTGAAATTGAAGTATACAGATGTGGCATTTTGTTCCTTAAGTGTGCTGAGAGATATGCTTGCCATTAGCAGAGTCCCGTTAGTTATGAGGTAGTCTTAAAACCCATATGTCAAAATCCTGCTTTCTATGAAGGCTGTTAGTGGCATTTTTCTTTGTAAAAGCAAAGGAAGTTAAAAATTGTGTCTGCAACTGTTATTGTTGTCAGACAGCTGTCTTTGTCCAGTTTTAACCATCCTATTCTGAGTAGCTCCTAACTGGGGTTGTAACATCAATGGCTATGTGCAGAGGAAGGAGAAGTGGGGGTCTTTCAATGCTGCCTCCTTCTCTCAGTCAAAAATATTTCTTTTGAGTTACACCAGTTTTAATTAAGATGCAACGAGTCAAAACATTCCATTCCTAACTTTTGTTTTGGTGCCTGGTGTAATTAAGACTGATATGGTTATGATATAAATTAATAGCCAGTTCCTTAGCACTATTTAATCATGATTTTTCTTGAGCAAGACAGATGGTACTGCTGGTGCTGCTGCTTCTGAGACTTGAAAACTGGGAAGATCACTTGCAATAAGGTGATGAAATTTTTGTAAGAGGTCAGGCACAACATTATGTAGTCTTCAGATGGCAATTGTGAAACAAGCCAGTGCTCCTTGCAACATGCTATCAGTTATTGCATAAGCAGGCACAAAGCAAGGGCCACCCCTCTGTCTAGGTGAGCTGTCTTCAGGTGCCAACGTAGTTTTACACTGATGTGCAACACCAGTGTAAAAAAAGATGTAAAATAGCTCGTGTTCATTCAAAGCACCCTTTCTAGCACACTTCAACATCTTCGTCTGTAGTGGAAAGCTGTCTTCTGTGTAGTCAGAGTCTATATTAAGGGTTTGTAAATGGCTGTCTTCCTAACTCTAGCTGGAAAATACTGTCATGAGAGAAGTTTTTTTCTAAGTTAGGTGGCAACCTGTTAGTCTGAGTAACACATTGTTGGAAACTGTTGGTGGTAAAGTAGCAGCAGCTTGGAAAGCTCTGTGACCCTAACCCAGACTTGTTTTAGAGGGTGACTTCTAATACAGAATCTTGTACAGTTTAGTCCAGTTGGAGGGTCAGCTGTATATTGTGGAGCTCAGACCGCTGCCTTTTAAGATGAAAGCTGTATTTTGTGAATATGAACTCCTTTCTATCTGCTTGCTGTGCCTTGTCTGAGGGAAGGAGCAGCTGTAGTCCATTCGCCAGACCTGCATTTGGCTGTTGCTGCCATTGTGTTGTGTGTAAACATGTACCATTATTTTGGATCATATAGCAGCCTGTTCAAAAGGGTCTCACATTCCCCAGCTGTTCTGCAACTTTTCCATCTCTGAGCTTGCCAGCTGCTTAATACAGGCAACTGTAGCTGCATTTGTTTCTCTGGTGTTAAGTATTAGTGGAGATAAAATTGACTTGTTAAATGTTAGGTCTGTGAGCCCCTCTCCTGCTTCGAGTGGACTTGGAACAAAAGTAGTCTGCCCTTACCACACTGAAGTTGTTGGAAGTTTTCTTTGTCAGTAATTGACCCGATTGCATAAAAATCTTTGTTTTGTAGATTTGAAACAAATACGAAATACAATTGTGTTTACATATATATACAGTCACAGATTGTAGCAGTAACTAATCTGAAAGAACTGGGCTACAAAAAGGTGTGCCTTAAAGCCATGTCAACAGCTCATTTGTTTAACCACTTCTGTGAACAATGTTCAGTTTGACAAGGCAGCCTGTGCTCTCTTGTCAGCCAGCCCTTTTGTTTACTGAATCTGGGAACTTTTGTTTTGGTGGCAGCACTGCTCAGACTGGATGTCAAGCAAGGAACAGGGGCTCTGCAATGTCTTGTATCTGCAGTGAGTGCTCAGTCCAGGTGAGGAACCACAGGCTGAGACCTGCCTTTTCCAGCCTGCTCTCCCTGCCATGGAAGTGATAGGAAATGTCTGGAAAATGTTTTGTGTGACTGAACTCCTCTTTACAGCAGATTTGCATCCATAGCTATCTCCCTGGAGATACAGAAATTAAAAATCAGAGTAAATTCAAGCTCCTTTGGAAAAAGGAGATAATTCTGTTCATGATTATTTACTATTCTAACCACTTACCTGTTCTGTAATGTCAGTTTGAAACTTGGGGTGAGGAGGAGTGTATCCGTGGTTGCTGCAAGAGACCGCTAAAGATAGTGATAAAGCAAAGTTTTCAGAGGCTTGAGCTGGTGCCATTAATTAGTATTCCATACTCCCATACAAGGGGATAAATCAGGTATTCACTTGAAATCACATTTAATGCAGTTTGTATTTGAAAAATGTAAGCGTGGTTTTTCATGGTTTTGCTATTTGTTTCAAGGTGAAGGAGACTGGAAGGGAATGACTTGTGCATTCTTGCTCCTGATAGCAGGAAAGAGTGCCTCTGCCCCAGGCTCCAAGTTACCCATTGTAACTGGCCTGAATACCCTATTATTCAGAGAGGAAATTTCCAGGTGACTGTAAATACCTTTTTTCTTCCTAGCCCTTTTTTTTCCCCACCCTTTCACCAAGCCTGCTCTATCCTTGCTGGTTATAGCTTTCATGTTCATGTTAAACATCAACACTACCTAAATTATGCTGGGATGACTCTGGCTTCATAATAGAGCCTTGACCTGTAAAAACAAAAGCAAAACCGTAAAAAAGTCTCTTGATTTAAGGTAGCGTGTTTCAGGATCTGTTTTTTGTACCTCCAAACAGCTGAGAGTTTGAACTTTTCCATTCTAATGCTAGTGTCTTAAAAGAAGTTGGAACATTATTTACATAGATGCTTGCACTTGTCTTCTGGAGAGTTAATTTTTAAAAGTCAGTGTTGGAGCACTAAATCATTATTTGTCTGAAATCATAGCAGAAACACAGGCTGATAGTTTGAAGTGATCATACTAGATACATAGTAATGTTAGCTGAGAGGGCCATAGATGTTAGATTAAAATGTCTAGTTAACACAGGAAATGTAGAAATGAATGTGTGCTCTGGATTTAATAATTACATGTACGAACAGTTCTTTAGAAAACAGGTAATGGGTTCTCTTTCAGAACAGTAGACTGACCATGCTTCAGAAATAGAGGAAGACAACCAAGTGTGATACTGAGGGCGTTGATAGAGGGGTAGGGAATGGAGAAGGAACTTCTGTCACAGAGAAAGTTAGGGAGAGCATCTTAACATTTTATTTTTTTAAGTGCTGCTGATTAATTAATAAACCCCTTTGGAATGAGTTTAGGGAATGGACATAGAGGCGATTGGGAGAAATGTATTTTGAGAAGTAAGAAAGTAAGGAAGTGTTGGTTTGTGCTTAGTTGAAGAGAGAAAGAAGACAGTGTCTGATTAATGAGTAGTGTTCAATTATTGAAGGCTTTAGGAGAAATAAATATTTCTCCTAAATAGGGGTGGGAAGTGAAGTGAAAAGACTTGAAATGGCCCTAAATTGCTTAAATATGTTTAAAATAATAGAGGGGAAAAAAGAAGGGATTACCCTCTCACCCACCTCCAAAGACTGTTTTTAATGAAGTTGGTGGAAATTTTGGGAAGGCATAAAAGTAAGGCATTTGAGAAAACTTTTTGTTAGGTGTTTTTCTTTCTTTCTTTGAAATGAAAGGTTCTGCCAGTGTTTTTAACTTGGCTTAAATTTGCTCCATCCTCTACAGGGGAAAATATTTATTTTAAAGTTTCCTCTAAACTTAAATTGGCTTCCCAGCCAATTTAAAGACATGTCTGTCTATGTAATACCTTCCAACTCCAGGAAAGCTGAAAACTCTAAGGCTTAATGAAGGAAGAGACCTTCTTGATTGCACAGGAGGGCAGCATTTCCAGCAGCAGAAAAATTGCTGTTCTGAAAATGTAGCTTGAATTAATCCCTTCCACCTTTGTTTCCTTTTGCTGTTGTTAATGATTTCCTTTGCTCAGCTAGTGGTAAGTGCTGTTGTGCCTGCCTCAGTCCACTGATTCTTCTACTGCTCTCTGGGACTAAAAATTATAGGATCTGTCAATTTAAAGACAGAAGTAGAGCAGTGGCAGATGGAGCGTCTTCACTAAGCTGCAAGTTTATGAGAGTTATAATCTTTAACTTTGGCACTTAAAGTTATTTCTCTCCAGGGTGGTCATTGCAGCTCTTAGTGTGGGTTGTCCACACTGATGAGTTTGGGTGCCTGTTATCTCACAGGTTGTGTGGCTGAAGTCTCTGCCCTGTGTGTAGCTGATCAGCCATGTGCACAGCTCCCCAGAGACCACACAAAATTGTCTCTATCACTGGAAAGATTCAGGGCTTTGAAAGAAGGTTGCTGAAGCAAAAGTTGCAATAATGAGCAACTTACAAAAAAACCCCCAAAACCATGTTTACTTAGGTGCTGGATGTCAGTAAGGATCTGGCTTAGTTAGGCTCTGTTGTTAGGATTGCCTGTTAGAGCTACTTGAGTTCTGGATGCTTTGCCTTGTTTGTGTGCTGCATGTGAGGCTGTGCTCTCATCTGTAATCAGCATTTAGGTGTAAACTGCTGAAAAGTACCAGTACTGCTGCTTCTTCTCCCACCTTACTCCATAAAACTACTTAGCGAGGTATTCCTGTTTAGATCATGCTGTTGGCTTTAGGCTTCAACTTCTTTAGTCAGAGTCTTCTGTCATTTGTGGTTTAAAGTATATGCTGTGAGAAATATTACTTCAAAGGGGTTTGTACAAAACTTGACCCTTGCAAAGCTCAGAGAGGAAAGACTCTCCAGAACTTTATAAATACCCTGACCATGGGATTGCATCAAAACTCTTCTGGGTGCTCCCCCTGTGCCTGTCGTCTTCCTTCCTGTTGTATTGCAGAGTGCCAATAGTTGACAGGCAAAGGATTTGTTTTTCCTGAAATACACTTGTTTGTCTTGTTTCCATAATATTTGTTGCATGCCTGACTCGACAACTTGCATGCAAATGCCTATTTTTGTACTGTTTTTGTGGGTTGGCAACAAAGTAATTGTGGCTTCCTACTGCAAGCAAAAGCCTGGTGTATGGAACAGAGTTGTTTATATGGATTCCTGGTATGGAATGCAAATTTAATTCTTTTAGCTTGCAATTAAATTGTGTTGAGTAAAATTGACTTTGAATTTAAGTGGTACTGAACTCAGCTAAACAATTTTCTAGGGCTTACATTAATAAAAGCAAACTATAGCATAGCTAACTACTGTTAAGGATGCATTTCAGGTTCTTAAAATTTGTGGTTTACGAGGGGAATGCTCAGCTTATACTTCTGTAATAAACTTCATGTCTGAAGTGCACTGTGTGGTGTACCCTGCTGGGATAGTACAGCCACAGATAACTTGAAGGGATTTGTGTGGGCAGGGAGAAGGCAGATGAAACTTTCCAGGTGAGATATAAATTTCCCTGGCCTGGCTTGGGAACCTAACCTGCCTTACCGTAAGAGATAGAGAGCTGTGAAAAAGAAGTTATCAGTGATTTTGTTTCATCTGACCTACTGTTGGAGGATTTTTTAGGGACCTTGTTGCCTTTTAGTAGCCTTTTAAAAGAAATCTTTAAAGCAATATTTGGTTGAAAATGCTTTTTCTGGACTCCCAGGAGGTGCTTGCCAGTAAGGAGCTGCTGGCAACAAAAGCAAAACCCCCAAAGGCCCATATATGTGTGTGAAGTAAGGAAACCAGCAATGAGAGTGGTTTTGTGCTGGACTTCAGCTGACAGATCTTTCCAAATGCAATAAAGAAACGGAGCACCTTCATTACTGCCTTCAAAAATTATGATGACTTGTGAGATTCCTGGAGTAACATACAAATGAAGACAGTGTCCTTCCAATAAAACAAACCTTACTTCATTAAATGTGTCTTATGCAAAGACCAATATGAGAACTTAAATCATGCCAATCACCTTGAAACAAAGCAAGTAATCTTGGTGTTACAGAGGTTTGTTTCTTAAGGAAGCCCTGAAAAAACTTTTTCCATGAACACGTTGGTATGAATTGGCATTCTTCCTTGCACAGGAAACCACAAATTCTTACTGCGGAAAACTTCTAACTCTTGTAAAACAGTCATTAGTTTTGTGTATTAAATGTTCAGAATGTTCTAGGGGTTTTTTTTGGTGTGGCCTCTGGAGAGCTGCTCTAAGAAATGCTTCTCTTTTGATAAACAGAAGATCACTTGCTCAAATGTTTCCAGTCACTTGTAGTCCCTGCGCATGCTGCTGGGGCTTGGATACTTCTCAAATGCCTACGAGCCTGAGACCATCTTTATTGCTCAATTATTTTTACCCCCTCAAGTCTGACAGTTGCAGCAACTGAACATGATCCCTGTATTAAATACAGCAATGTGTTTGATGAGTTGCTTTGTTGGGGTTTCTGAAACTGGTGCACTTGAAATGGCCTTTGGTGGTGGGGCAGCTCCCGGACCAGCGTCACTCAGTGCACACACACAGAGACACACTCTGCTCGTGTGCACTCCTTGGAACACTTGTGTGCAATGTCTGTGTGACTTGTACACCTCTGGTATGTGATGTCTGCTACAGGCTGGGAGCTTAAGTTTCAGGTGACAGAAAAAATTACTTCTATGACTTCACTGAGCATCCCTCTTTTTGTTTAGGCTAGTCTTTTTCAATCTTTTCCTCTCCTTTTTTTTTTTTTTTCCAAATCCCTATTCTGGATTTGGTATGCAAGCTATGATCAAACTGTAGTTTGTGAAGCAAAACCCTTTCTTAACTAAGTTTTCCTTAGTTTTTGTTCCTTTCAAATATACTATCAAGAGTGGAACTCAAATTACACAGCACATTCTTTTTAGTTTTTTTAATGCCAGGAGAAAGGACAATGGGTGAGGATGTAGCAAATCCTATAAGCTAGCAGTAATCAAAGTGTGGGTTTTTGTTTTTTTGGTTTTTTTTTCCTGCAGTGCAGGCTACTTGTTTGAAACAGATTTATCATATCTTCATCACTGTTTTATAGTTTCTGCTATTTTGGAGTGTTAGCTGGGTTCTCAAGTACTGGAACGTTACTGCTGCTATTTAAGGCAGGACATCTGTCATGATGTGTCTAGAGTCTGATTTCCCCAAGCCTGAACAATTCTTGCCTTTATGCTCTACCTATGTAGCCCTTGCTCTTTCTACAACCTAAAAATAACATACAAGTTAAACAACTCATTGAAAGTCTGTAATTTCTGAGAGCAGCATCTTGCCAGCAGCTATGTCTTGTGTCATCTGGACAATGATTTGGCAGAGTTTTAAGAATTTCCTAAACTAGGCCAAATTAACTTTTCTTGCTGGTCAGGTGTAACTTTCTGTACTAGTAGGATGTGTACAAAATAAATGTGTGCTTCTCACCAGCAGTGTTAACACTGCCTCATGCTGTACACACTGAGGCTTCTGGGACCCAGCCCTAGCAGCATCCTCGGTGCCCTACTCTCAGTTTCCTCCCTTGCTTCTGGAAGTCACAGCTTGCACATCGACTTCCTTGGGATTTGGGACTTTTCCCTTCCAGTAGCCTCAGTGTTAGCTGCTCTCTTAACTCTGGTTTATGTCCCAGCTGTTCAGTTTGCAGTATTGTAAATACTTTGTGCAATGTTGTTACAGTATTATCAAGTATTCTGTGCACAGGATAATGAGGCTACTCTGTGGAGCCTTAGAACTCTTCTGCAGAATGGGCAGACTCTTTTAATCCAGAGATATTATTCCCCTTCTCCCACTGAAACCCTACTCTGAAAACTTTGTTCTAGAGACAGTTTTAATGAGCTTTTAAACCTGTATCAGTTTTCAGAACAACCCCTTTATGTCTGTGGCCTTGCAATAATGCCATTTTTGGGGATGAAATTTTATTACTCTTAACAGCTCTCCTCCCATTTCCCTCTTTCCTTCCTGCTCCCAGCTGTATGCATGTGCTGATTATTCTGGGGTGATTCTAGTCCACCCCTTCAACTTCGCAAGCTGCTTTATCTCAGGTTTTGGTTGCTGGGTCAGCTGATCAGTGTCTGCTGTTGGTGACCAAGGAAGGTTTCAGACCTCTAAGGCATGTGGGAGGTGGTGCAGTGGGAACAGTGTCAGACTGGACAAAAAATATGTTCTCTGCACAGCCCACTTTGCCTAACATGGATCTGTAGATGAACATGAGTTTTCTGATGGCACCTCTCAGTTCTGATTTGACTAATTAAAAGCTTTCCAATAGAACCCTGAAGTAGTGTTTATTTGAAGCTTAAAATGCTGGAATTTTTTTTTCCTTTGTGTTTGTAGTTCCTATACCACACTATGTTTTCACACGTTGTTTGTTTAAAGGAACCTTTACACTTCCCAGGGAGGATTGCAGCTGGGAAAGGCCTGAAACAAATACAGTTGCTTGGCTCTGTTGGATTGTAACTGTCTGTGACTCTTACTAACCTAAAATTGCAGATGCTTTACTGTTTGTCAGATTGTAAAAATGCTATGAGACCATCCAGCAACTTTTAAAATTAGGCTGAGTTACATACAGCATTTTGGAGTTAGAATGGTTATGGTGACAGCATGTCTCTGTACTGGTAGAGAAAATTAAAGAGAGCGGGGATAAATGCTAAGGAGCAAGGAGGTTTGAAATAACTATACATGGATCAATGCAAACAACATAGGATGTTCTGGGATGCTTTGTTAAACTCAGGCTGAATACTTAAAGGTTTACTGAAGACTAATACATGCTATTGAACCTGATGGCTTTGGCTTGTGATCACCAGTGAAGGCCTCCTTCTTCACCTAGTTTTGCAACTGGGAATTTACTTTGGCACAAGGAAGATAAGTTTCCTATTTGAGTTAGCAGAATACAAGTGTCTGGTTGGAAACATTCCCAGCAATGATCTGATTCCTAGCCTTTTCTGTAACTCAGTGCCACCAATGCATATTTGGGCACAAAATAATTATAACAACTTGCATAAACTCCAGGATTTCTTTAATGTCTCAAAAGCACGTTGATATAGGGTACAAGCTGCTCATTTATAAACACTGGCTTGAAGGAAAGTAATCAGATTTAACAGAACAGCTTGGAGGATGGTCAGTTCCAGGTGCTCTGGCTTCCTATGAAGTGCCGGCTGAGTTTATCAGAACTATTACTGCTGCCTGCTAACTTCATGGCATCCCAGGTACAGCTGGGAAACTGACTGCCAGCCACTGGCCTGGCACACCTTCCTCACAGTACAAGAGTCCTGTAACTGAAGACAGCATCTCCCAGACCAAGATCTCCAGATTGTTGCTGGGCTTTGTTTAGAAAGGACACCTGAGCTGGCCCCGTTGCTTGCTGCAGGTGTTGAATTGCTCCAGTATTTTAGAGGAGGCTGTGCTGTACTATCAGTATATTCTCCAGGCTAATCCACATATACATTTTTGACCAAAACAAAAGAAGGCCCCATCTTCTTTTACATCATAAGAAACCTTTTCCTCGTTATAGAGTATTGAGTTTCAAGGATTTGAGGTAAAGAAAAAACCCAAACAACAAACCACCAAACCAAAATTATTTGTTTTCTTACTTCATTCTGACAGTTAGATGCACATCACTGTGTGAAGAGAAGACTCATGACTGTGTTAAGCTCCAGGTGAGAGAGGGTGTTCTGCATTACAGGCAGATGAAATAAATTTCAGAGCCATCTGGTAATCAGTGGAGTGCAACCACTTAACTGCTTGACTGCTTTGAACTTCACTTGTATAAATGAAACTCTTCACAGGTTTTTTTTGAGGAGTGTCCTGAAAAGGTTCTCATTAGATTTTTTTATTTTTGTTTTTACATTGTTGTCTGGTGATTTTATTATCCAAAATGCTGCATAATTCTAATCTGAGGTTTAGGTTCAAAGTTAATATATCTCCATAGCAAAGTCCATGTTGTTCAGAGATGTTGCTATGTTAATTGTTAACAAAGGTGCTCTCTCTGCTCAGCTGAGCTGCAGGGTTTGTTAGCTGAGCACTGCTTGCAGCACTCTGTTGTTGAAGTGCTATTTTTGATGTCTCACAGCACTGACATGTGTAACTTGATTGATGTGAGATGGAGGAGCTTTATCTTCCACGTACTTATCATCCATGAAATGTACTTCTGGAACTTAGTTGGGACTGTTCAGATTATGCTGGAAAATACTACTTTATATTTTCTCCAGGGTTAATTGCACCATTGATTCAATTAATTCTATTTAAATAATATACTTACTTCGGGCACAAGATCTGATTTTATTTGGCTGTTCATGGCAACCTGAGTATTGTATTTTATGTTTGGTTTGGGTTTTTTTTTTCTAATCTCTTAATATATTCTGTATTCAGTGCTGTTGTTTAGAACAAGGATTTATTTGTGTGTGAACCTGATTCACAAGATTCACTGTTATGTTTCAGGTGTCTTTGGAGTCTTGGTTCATCTTGTCCACTGCCTTTGCTTTGTTTCTCTTTCTTTCTTGTGTGGTACTACCCATTTGCAAGACCTGGAACTACAGCTCTTGCTCTCTCATTTACAGGCAAGTCTTCTGTCTTGTTTTGTAATTGTTCAGTGAAGAAATTGCAGTTGTTGTCACGGAAGCTTGAGATGCTTTGAGGTGTTGCAGCTTAGAAGACCATTGTAGTTCTGTAAGAGTTCCTCTGTTCTCCAGTGGTCACTAACAGAGCATTTTTGAAAATTCACAGAGGTGAACAGAAATGCAGAGGACTACATGAATCTAAAAAGTCCCTCATTATGTTATTTTGTTTGAAAAATGTATTTTTTTTTAAACTTTAGGATTTCTTATTGAATTTATTTTTAATGAAATTAGTTCCATTAATAAGGGAGTTGTTTTCAGTCATGCTGTCACAAGGTGCTTAAGTCCAGGAGATAAATCTAAACATGGGGGATGTCTTGAATACATTGTAAAGAGATGATCTGAATGGACCAGTGCATAACCTAATGGTTAAGGATCATGCATGATTAGTCATGTCTTTCTGACTTGTCTGGGGAAACCAAATGTTTAATGTTCCTTCCTTTTCTGAATCTTTCTAGAGACTGTAGTTAGCAGTCACTGTTGCCTTTGGTAGGAAATTCAACTGTTTCTATTTTGGATTTTATGGTCTTCGTTCTGTCATTAGCCAATTCTTGGGTATTTGGGAAGTTTCTTTGGTGTGTGTTCCTCCTTAACTTGCTCCAAAGACTTCACTGCTAGACACCAGCCACCTACCTGATCCACGTAGTCCCAATAGCTGAGATAAGTTGTTTTCTGTTGGAAGTGTGCTTATGCATTTTATGATGATGCACAATAACCTGACCAGGAGAGATGCCTGTGGAAAAAAGAAGAGGAAAACAGGATTCCTAATTATGACCTCTTACTAGCTTTAGGGAAAGGGCTGCTGGAAGGCAGGTATATTTTAAGGGAGTACTTTTTTATTGTGAATCTGCACAGCTGAAATTCTCATTTAGCACTTCAACCTTTGCCTGACCTCCACCAAATCTTCTCCTTTAGCCATATTGGCAGTATCTTTCTTTTCTGGCCAAAAAAAAGAGGCATGCACATTTTAATATGCCAATTTTCTTGCACCACTCAATCATTTTGCCAGAGAGAGGAAGTAGTGTGAGTTTGGAAGGAGGGCATGAGTTATGTGAATGATATTGTCGCAACAGATTTTGTCTGTGTAGGTAAAGACTCAATGAGGGTTAAAAAAAACTCCAGCAAAACTCTTTTTGAGAGTTTTGAAAGCAGACTTATTTGTTTTTGAGAGCAGACTAATCTGAAGTTCTTGATGTTCAAAACTGCACAATTACTGTATGCAGAACTGCCTTTTTAAAGATTGTTTTTCCCTCTAATTCTTGAACTGCAGAAATGGACATCTGTCTCTGGATAAGTACTGGCAAGTTCAGAACTGTTAAGTGGTTTTTGTGATGAACTGGAATTTCAGAGGTGACAATGCTGTCAGATCTTGTCTCTGTCCTTGAATGCAGCAACTCTGCTCCTCTGTGGTCCTGTAGTAAACAGTTGTGATCACTCCTCTCCTTGGCATGCAAGAAGTTCTGCATCTTTAAAGCAATGAATATTTCATGCTGCTAATGGCTTTGGAGTAACCAATTTAAGTGGAAATTGAGCAGTTCCTTACTTAAAACGTACTCCAGACCGTGTTTGTAAACATTCTAGAGATTAATTGATGCATCTGATTTTCAGTATTTCTCATATATTTCAGGGAGATGGTAAAGTGTCAAAATTGATGTGAAATTGATTTGTTTTGGAGAAAGAGAACAGACTGGCTTGAAGGGATTTCTCTCTAGACTTTTGTGCTTGGTATTCACACTGAAACTTACATCCTGGGAATGCCATAGACTTAAATTACAATAAGGAGATAACATGGCAGAAGAATGAGTCAGAGAAGTGAGGTAATCTTAGAAAATCAAATAAAATTTACCTTGTATTAATGAATTATTGAATGTATGGGCTTTTTGAAGAGGTGGTTAAGAACTGAAATCTACACAATGGAATGTGTGTTCTAAAGGAAAAAACTGCTATTGTTATGAATTCAGAACATGCAAATGACTCTTGAGTCTGAAGAAATGTTGCAAAAATTAATTTTGAGGACTTGGAAGACGATCTAATAAGCATGTGTGGAAATCTGCTCATAGTACTATCAGGTTGGCAGGAGACATTGGTTTACATGCTAATAAAATATCGCTTTCATGACTGTTGCTGCTCAACAAGACTAAGAACATTATAATTTGTTTTACAGCCCTTTCAGAAGATGTTCTGCATAATTGATGCCCCTGCCAAAGGAGCTAAGAGAGGCATTGTAATGGAACCAACTCTGATGTCACAGTTGTTAAGGAGCTATTAAATAATGAAACCTTTAAATCTAAGATCATATTTCATTTTGGCTAAAATTAGCATTTAATTACAGTTGTGCTCCATTTCTAGGGGGTATATGGGAAAATGTTGAAAGTTGTAATTGTTCCTGCTCAGATAAACAGTTGAGCAGGCAATTGACTGCAAGTCTCACTGGACATCAGTGTTTGCCTGTGTTAGGATGGATGACTGTGACTTGAATTAATGGCAGCTGGCTTACAGGTATAAAAGGAATCCTCTCTTTGCCAGGTGTATCTTGGTCAACTTTGCTGACGTGATTTGAAAGTACAGTCAAGTGTGTACAGGGGTCTGGGTAAAACTGGGGCTGTTTATCACTGGGATTCCCACTCTTGTACCATCTAGAACATGTAGCAATTGCAGCACTTTTTAAAAACTGGGTTTGTGGGATGAGCCAGTTCATGCAGCTAGTGCTTGGCTTTTATTCTGGTATATCTAATGGATATGTAGAAGGAATTCAAGCTGCAGATTAAGGAGTGAGTGTGCCTGTGAGGGCTCAGGCAATGTCATTTGGCCTCTGAACTCAGAACTGCTCTAACTGTAGTCTGTATTTCTGGCCACTGTTTCTGCCCTGGGGCACTCTGTCAGGAGAGATTCCCACTGCTGTTACTTGCACACTGGCCCATGTCAGAGGTAACTCTCTCAGCAGGAGTGCAAATAGCACAGCTCCAGTTTCTCACCAAGGCCTGGCTGAGCAGAGCTGTGCAAGAGCAGGTGAGAAGTCACTGAGATAACATAAACACAGCACACTTGGGTCTGCCAGTTGGCTGATACATGAAGTGGGTGTTTTACAGCACATACTCTCTAAACTGCAAGGAAGATACTGAAGACAAGAGTTGATTCCTAGATGTGCTGTAAACCCTGAAGTTTTAATCCCGTTGTATTGTGCTGTGAGGGTTGGTTTGGGATGTTTTTTCCCTGCTCTTTTTTCACCTGTAAGTGGGGAAATTTATTTGAACTTAGATGAATTTCAACAGTGATGCAAATAGTCACTGTTTGCATTAGCACAGCAGCTTACCTGGCTGAGAGGGTACTGCCTTTCTACACTGTGTTGAGCTTTTCAGTGAGTCATTACCAGCCTTAAAAAGCACCTCAGTCTTCATTTAAAGTGAAGCATGGTTGTCTAAACCTCAGTTTTAAAAAGGAAGTGAAATGTACCCATTGTGTATGTTTCAGGGAGAGCACTTGCCTGCTGCTGGCTAAGTGGCAGACTGGACACCTGCCCTGGATAGGTTAGGAATTTCCACGGGGCTGGGGAAGAGCGAGAGGACACCCCCAGTGCAGGGCAGGATGTGCTGATGTCCCTGCTCTGCAGTTTCTCAAGCGTGTGGAGCGGGGAGGGCTGTGCTTGTTGGGATGCCTTCCCAGCTGTGCTGTGCAGGAGAGGAGTGCTGGCTGAGCTTGCCAGCAGAGATAAGGCTCCAGGTGGGGATCACAGTAAACATGCTGTGGGAATCAGCTTTCCCAGGAGTTACATGAGGCAAAGATGTTCTTCTGTCACTTGTTCTGCTGGAAGCTTCTTGCTGCTAACAACTAAATATGCAAATCAAACTGTGGCTCTTCCAGCCTTCCTGGTGTTCTGATTTATGGTACTTGCTTCTGTTTTCAAAGCTGAATTTTTTCAGCACAGACTATTTCACTCTGAAAATGTGAAATCTTACCATAAGTGCTTCTTTGTGTCATAATAAACATACATAAATTTCCCTTACAAGATCTGCATATCATGCTTGCTTTTTCTCCCTGCTGTTTATTCACCACCCTGCCAACAGCATAGGTATCTTCTTTACAGGTTTATGCAAAACTGGCAACTTGAATGGTAGTGTCATTGCTTCCAGTGAATTCAGACTATTGTATTCTACATGCAGTATTCACAGCTGTATTACTGGATAACAAGACTGCTGTTGGCTACAATGAAGTGCACCACAAAATTGCTCTGATCTAAGGCTTAGGTTATAATTTGAGACGGTTATCTTAAACCAAAAGAACCTAAGTCCATAAATAAGCTGTTAAGCAATGTAAACTTTTTAATGGGAGAGACAGTTAGCAAGGAACTATGCAAACCCCCCAGGTCAAGATAATCTCTACCATAATTATGTAGTCTACTAAGTGGGAAAAATTCCAGAGCTTTGCTCATGAATAAGACTGGATTATTTGTGATGTGATTTCATAAAATAAACAAGGAAACTAAAGGCTCCAGAGGCTACTTAAGGTTTTGCAGAAGGGTAAATGTTAATACTTAATTGTTTAAAGTATGTGTAAGGTGATACATGGCAAAGTTGTACAAAGTATGCCTTAAGAAATAAACTTATTGTTAGATATATGCTGAATTTCTTTACCCATATAGCTGTATTTCCAACAGGTAACTTTACTAATCCATTCAAAATAGCCTTTAAATGTTCAGTGTGCTTTTTGCTACTTGTTCTGCTAGATAATACATATTGCTAAATGCTTTCTCTCTGCTGTATTCTAATTGTGGTAATAAAGTGAGCATTGCTGTGACCTTTTTTGTTCTGCTTTGGTACTATTAATACATCTCTGTTCTGATCCCATTTATCCCATCTAATTCTCCCCCTAAGACAGCTGTGCCAACAGAAGCACTAGGAAGAATACAAGAGCTGCACTAGAAAAAAATGCTTCCCAGAGCACGGGCATTGGAGGAGAGAGATAGCTGAGGTGTTCAGCCATGGAGTTGATGAACTTCATCCTAATGGCTTGTCCTGCCTGGTCTTTGAGACTGCCAGCCCCAAACAGCCATGGAGATACAGCCAGCACTCTGGAGATCATAGGAAACTGTAGCTTCCTTTTAAGAATGGATTTTGTCTCCTCCGTTTTTTGAGAGAGGAGAAACGAGTTCCATCTTTTGGGGATGCCTTACCTGGGGAACATCCTTCCGACTGTTTTTTGTTGGGTTTTGGGGGGGTTTTGGGTTTTGTTTGTTTGTTTGTTTGTTTGTGGGTTTTTGTTTGTTTTTGGTTTTTTGTTTTGTTTTTGTTTTGTTTTGGTTTTTGTTTTTTTTTTTGTTGTGCTAGGTGTTCAGTTGAGATAAAGCACTATGCATACTTCTGATACAGGAATTTGTACTTGTTCAGATAAATCTGTGTAATGCTCCACACCCAGATACAGAAGGAATCACAGACAGAAACAACAGCAAATGCTGATCTTGTATGGGAAGGCCCCTTCTGTGCCTTTTGCATCCCTTGTACTGGAGCTTCCTGCAAAACAGACCTGTCCTGGAGTCTCTGCATCAGCATGGATCCCTCTGTAAGCTTTATTTTACTTCACTAAGTCTCTGACTCAAAGTCCCCATAGGGCTTAGAAATTTGAGTTCTGGAAGCCAAAGGCTTACATCAAAATGGGTGCTCTGTAGAAAAAAAATTCCCTTCCTTAGACAAATAATCTAAAAAATTGCTCCAGTGAGTTAATAGGAATCTCAGTGCTCTTTTAACCTTTTGTCATTTATGCTCCCCAGACCCCTGTGAAATGGAAGAGTTTGCTTTATCTCAGATGATGGACTGGGAGCTGGGTTATGGGGGGCTGCCCTGTTCTCACCCACATGTACCAGCTCCCCCCTTTGCCCCGCTCTGCTCTCCTGAGCCCGCACTGAGTCACCTGTGTTTAATATGTACGGGGGCAATGGAATTATTTTTATGGTTGCTGGTCTGAAATGAGTCAGGGCAGGGTCAAACGCTGTGCAGCAGGGAAGGGAGAGGAGTGGGAATCTGGCAGCCAGCAGCTGGGTGAGATTGCCATGGAGCCACAGACCAACCCCGGTGACTTTGCCAAGGTCACACAAGCTTCTGTCAGCAAGAAATTGAAACCTCTCTTGTGTTATACAGGGTGCTGACCACAGGTCTGTCAAATGCAGTCACTGGCAGGAAGTGGCTTTAGATTTATTCTACTTGAATTAATTGTTTGTTTGCAAATACTGATATATGAATTAGTAATTGCTTTCTAGTGTATGCTTTCTATTAATAGATACTTTCTAGTATATGCCAAAATCCAAACATACTGAACTGGTCATAACTGTAGATCTTCAGGTGTAAGCTGGGTGCATTCCGTGAGGAATTCATAATTAACTTGAGCTAACTTTGCTTAGAAGTGTGATTTTTGTGTAGGTAGTGATCTGTCAACTACAGCACATTTCTGTATAAGGGCTACTGCCCTTTAATAAAGATAGCTCAGGAGTTAGTGCCTGAAACAAATCATTGCATGGTATTATATTGCCAATTTGGTAAAAAAATCAGTTGGTCACAGTTGCATGATAACTCACACAATCTGCAGCTGATACTTTATCAGTGGCCTACTACAGAATTTAGAATAGATCATTTCACCAATCCTGGGCACAAAAATTTCTGGATGCAAAGCATTTTGTGCTATGTACATTATGAAAGCAGTGCTGAAAGTAAGGGTATGAGGGCTTAGGTCATGTATTCTGGCATCAGTTTCTATGGTCTGTTTTTCTGTTTGAATTCATTTGGGAGGAAAGAAGCTAAGAAACTTTTCTGAGTGAAGATTTTAGCGCTCTGTGCTTGGTTATACAGCTGTGTCACTTCTGTCTCCTTTGATTTTCTTTAGTAAAAGGGCTAGCCAAAAAATATTCTAGATGTGATTGTATGTAATGTGCATTTTCTTTGCACAACACATTACAGTTAATTCAATTTGAAGGGCTTTCTCCTAGCTCTGACAAATCTTGTCAAACTACCATTTGATTTAATTTCTGTGTCTGGTTATGTTTTTTTGTTTTGTTTGTTTGAAGAGTTTTTGACTTCTTGAAATCAAAGAAAACTTGTTGCAGGTGGGTTTTTTGGTTTGGTTTGTTGTTTTTTTTAAGAAGGATAATACTGGAAAGACCTGTCTCCAGCAATCTAATATATTGTCTGGTGTTCTTCTAGGAACAAATATATCATGTGGGTTTTTATGTAGGAGGCTTTTTAGACTTTTAAAGGTTGGGTGTTAGCCACAAGGTTCATGTGACATGACAAATGTGGAACATCTGTGTACTGGTGCACATCACTGTTCTAAAAGTCATTCCCCTCACCACATGCATTGAATTAAACACAAGAATTTAGAGAAAAAAAATAGTTGGAAGGACACATTCTGTCAAATACAATGAGAAGGATCTGTTGTGCAAGCTGTTGGAGCTTGGTCACATAGTTCTCCAGTCTCTAATTCAGGGGTCTGGTGTGCTCTGTGCCTCAGCTCTTCCTCCCTTGGAGCTGGGAGAGTGGTATTGTGCTTTCCTAGTTGGTGGTAAACTGTTTTCTGGATAGAAATTAGAGTTGAGCATAAGGCTAAACTCTAAAGGGATTTCTAATAAACCAAAGGGATTTCTCAATGTAGTTTCTTGTTTGAGTGATGTTTGGGCTGCATGTGAGGTAAAGCAGGTGGCTGAGTTGGCTTCCTTATATTGCAAACAAAGTGTGGCCGAATGGCTTAAAGCAGGAGCTCTCATTTTAAAACATGAATCTTATGAATAACTCTGCCTGAAGTGATATAACTTAGTGACCAATATCCTTGTAAATCCTCAGTGCTACTGTTTGTCTCCGTGCTATAGCTTCAGTGAGAGTTCTTGCTTATAAAATAAGTGTGATAGAAAAGAAAACAAAAGCAATTCTTATGGGTAAGGTTTGACCTGGAGCATTCTGGGCCAGAAGCTAGAAGTCCTTGTTCTCCTAGAGTGGATGCCAAATTGCATGAAGGGTGCTGTACTTCATTAAAGCCTGTATCCTTGGTGCTATCACCTTGGTCTGACAGAGGGGCTGCCAGTTTTAGATTGCAGGATACAGGATGTTCAAAAATCCAAGTCAGGGCACAGGCCACAGCTTATGTTGAGGTGGAACTCAAGTGTTGGTAAAAAGCTGGCTGGTAAAAAGCTCACTGCTGTGCAGAAGGCAAGTGGCAGATATTAATAGTTGTCTTCCTAGTGACTTGCATGTATTTCGGAAGTGGTCTGAAACTGTGTACATTGGAACACATCATTAAGTAGTGTGTTTTTTAAGTCATTTAAAGCTGTTGTTTAGATATTGTCATTACAGATAAGAGTTTATTGAGTTCTGATACTCACAGCTAGAAACCAATATTAAAAATTTGGTCCTCACTTCCTAGTTTATCTTCACAGACTCAAGTCTGGGACTGAAAATGTAAAGGACCTCCTCTAGTTGATCTGAAGTTAGTTTCAAATATTTACCTCTGAGATGACTTCTGAATACTTCCTTCATACATTATGATGGCTGATTTCATGCTGTCCTTAATTCTTTTTGAATTTAATATTTCTGAGGCTTTTAAAATCTTGTTCAAAAGATAGTTTGAACAAGATAAGAGCTTCTACTCTAGAGTGCATGTAAAAGCTCTTATTTCAACACAGTCACATATGCCAGACCTGGGAAAGCTTGCTCACGTTGAAAATATCACTTCACTTGGAAACAGCCTCTGAATGATTCCTTGCTTTTAAAGGAGGTGTGAGAAATGGTCTGAAGTAAAGGAAACATCTCTGGGATTTGTTGTCTAGGGGCAGGTATGTATGGAGTGGACAGAAGTGGCATACAAGTGGCATACATGCCTATATAATTTGGGCATCCATTTCAATTGTTCTGTTCTCTTAGAATTGGCTATGCTCTAAGTAAGTAATGCTTGTCATAAAACTCTTGTTTGCTCATAACAAAATGCAGATTCTTTAATCTTAAAAGTTTTGGGGAAACCATTTTTGTTTGAAACAGTTTTTGAAATCAACTTTTGGGTTGTTTGTTTGTTTGGGTTTTTGGTGGTTTTTGGTTGTTTTTTTGTTTGTTTGGGTTTTTTGTTTGTTTTGGTTTTGTGTTTTTGGTTTTTTTTGGTTGGGTTTTTTTTTTTTTAGTATTGGTAGGTTGTGTTTTTACCCTCTTCAAAAGCTGTTAATCCAAACCAAGCAGCCTCTCTCCCACCCCGGCCTGCCTGGGCTCAGAGGCCACCCCCGTGTACCTCTGGGAGCTCTGTATCTTCAGGGAGTGAGGACCCATGCAGATTTCCATATTGCATTTCCAGCAAACTTTGTGTCTTCAGTGCTGGCTACAGGAAGTACATCTGAGTCAGCTGCCCTGTCCACGGGCACTTGGAGTGTCTGGCGCAGAATCCGGGATGATCTAATCGTGATTTGTCTGATACAGGACTTGCCCAACCTGAGCGTTTCTACTTTAAATGCTTTTTTTTTTTTAATTTAGCTTTGTAAAACTGTAGTTAGGAAACAAATCTGTACATTCAGAATGCGTAGGTGTTAAATTCAGCTGGGTTCAAAGAAGTTAAAGGCAGCTTTGATGTAAATTACTTTATCTAAACACAGCGGGATCTTCACATCCGTAGAACAATTTAAGTTCTGTAGCTTCTTTCACCCATGCTCCAGTTTTCTTAAACAATTGAGAATAATCCTGGGAGGCCCTTCTGACTTCAGTCTGTTTTATTGCATGAAAATATTCTTCAGAGTGCTGGGAAAAATACTGATAGTTTTTCGAAGTCTTTGAGGAGACTTCTGATGTTTTGAGTCTTTATTACACTAGAGGTCAGTGTATGATGGGAGCTTCTGTGCTGTGGTATAGAGTTTCGTGCAGAATCCTATTTCATCAACTTTGAAACCAGATTCTAAGAGAAACTGTAGCCTGTTACTATGGAAAAAACTTAACATTAAAATATCTTGTGACTTTCTTCGCTAAAGGACTTTTTTGAGCTTCCTACTTTTAATTCTCCTTGCCTAACAAATATAAGGCAAACAAATATCAGTAAGAGTACTTTGATGTGGTAAGCATGAATGTGCACAGTCACTTGCTCCAGCATGCACCTCAAACATTCATCTTTCATTGCAATGCCATGACTTTTTGGTTCATATTTCTATATGCCTGGGTATTTACAGGAGTCATCCTTAGCTTGTGCACTGCAGCCCTTAAGGCCATGGTGGGAGAATTGCACCTGCATCTATTATTTTTGGAGTAGGTGTCAGCTTCCTGAGCACTGAGCTGGTAACTTCCAGGTGGGCGGCTTCACTTTTGGGTGTTGAGGGAAGCACAGTCAAGTAAGATTCTGTCACGATACTTGCAGAGATTCTTTCCTCAGCAGGTCTTCTTCAGTTGTCCAGATAAGCAATTTCTTTAAACATCTGGAATGTGCAAAAGCAGTTTGTTCCTGCAGACGTCATTGGGCAGGGGCATGAGAACAGACAGATGTGTGACACACAGCAGCGTTATGTGATGTGAGATGGGAGGGAAATGCACCGAAGGAGAGTCCTGCTGCCTGGGGCAGGTTACATCACAAATGGCAATTTAAGTAAGATAGTGGAATTACTCTACTAGGGTGGATTTGAGCTCTTGAATGTTTTCTATGAGAACTGACTACAAACAAAAGTGCCTGTATCCTGTTACTCTTGTGTAGAGTTCTTCTGAAATGCCTCAGAAAAATAAAAGCTTGTGGGATGTTAAGAGTTTACAGCCATGCACCAATGGAGTGGGTAAGTGCAGGCACAGAGCAGAATCTTGCTCTTCTTAAGTGAGATTCTGAGTGTTCAAGCGACCTGGACTGATGAACATCTTTGTGGCCTTTCTTTTTGGTGAGGTGGAAGTGGGAGGGGACCTAGTAAAAGGAAAACCAGCAGTCTGAAAATCTCCTTTGCACCTGGCTGCTGCCCAGTATGTTGTGTTACATGCCTCTGGAGCATTAAGAAGGATAACACCTCAGCTGAGACAGTGTGAAGGAGCTGCTAGACTCTGCTTTAATTGAACTCTCTGTGGGGATTCCTGGCTTCACAGGAAAGATATTGCACTCTTCTACCTCTTTCACAAGTTTTCCCAGGCTGCATTTTTTTCCTGTAAGAAATGAAAATGTACCAAGGCTTTGCAGAATGGGGCTTTATCAAAACCTCTCTGTGGTGTTAGGCTTCATTTGGCAAGAGCCTGAAAAGGTGATGGCTTTGCAACATTTTGATGTGATATAAGTTATTGAGCAACAAATAAAGCATCCTAAAAATTGCTTTCCTTTTCCTATCCTTTTCTGATTGGAGGCATGCATCCTTAATTTATTTTGGTGGAACTCATCAAAATCTGTTCTGCATGTAAGAGCTCAGGAACTAGGAGGCTTATCTTGAAGAAAAGAATGTGATGTCAGTGTTCTGTAGCCAGCCTAGTGATGGATCCCTGCAGATTCTTACAGAGCAGCTTTATGACTGTTGCATAGAGTGACAGTCATTCTTGGTTCAGCTGTCAAGTGTTAAATCAGTTCAAGTGTCGGTGCTATCTGCACCTGAAAGCATATTTGTCTAGAAGAACAAATATTATTATTCTCTTGGATCAAAAATGATGGCTCTCCATGGCTACACAGAGATGATTACCCACTAGCCCCTCTTTCTAGTTCGTAATATGAAATATCCAAACAATATTTTTATGTCTGTCTGTCCATCATGATGTACTGACTGATTCTGGTATCCTTCTGTTGTGTAATAAAGAGTCCATCAAAAAGGCATCCTGCTTTTGTTCTAAACTCTCAAAATGCAGGGGTTATCAGACATACAGTTCAAGTGGCTTGCCAGGCATTTCTCAGATGAACTGCAGAGAGAGCGCAAAAAGTTGCAGCCAAGGTTAGTCTTGAAAAGATTAGAATTCAATTGCCAGCCCTCACATTTTGATTTCAATCTCTAATGTTTCCTGGTAGGTGCTCTGTATTTGTTAGGTCTTATGTTTGTCTTGTCATGTGTTCTTGCCAAAACTTCTCATAAGAGTCCTGACACTATCAAAGATCTGTAGAATACAGTGACATAGGCAAATACACGTATAGATAAAAACCCCAAACCACTCTGTCAAGATATTTCAACTCCAACCAGTTATTCAAGATTTCTTTAAAAGCGTAGACTTTGACAGGCTTCAAAGCTGCAGGCCTTCAAAACTGCAGCACCCCAGTCTTCTCTCTCTTGTTCCCACATACAAATGTAGCATCTGCCAAAAAAAGGAGGAATTTTCAAAAAAAAGGAGGAATTAATAAAACGTATTAGTGGGCAGTGTGCACCAGGTGTCACGTGTTCTGTGCATTATAAATGTCCTCTCTTCCCACCTCACAGTCACTTCCAGGAAGTCTCTGAAGCAGTTGACCATAATGATAGTTGGATTTCAAAGAGCTTCTTTTCTGTTTTTTTTTTTTTTTTTTTTTAAATACTGATATATAAAGAGGAAGAAAGTAGGAACAGCAGAAGTAATCAGGCGACCCTATGGTTAAGTAGCAAGAAGGAATTTGGAACCAAGAATTGTGATGGTAGAAAAACTAGTTTATCTTTCTTCCAGCCATCCATTGTTGACCATCATTTTTCTTCACCTTTCCTACCACACTGAAGTGCCCACTCATTTACCCTTCTAAAGTGCAAGAGTGCTCATTTGAGGGGAATGGAAGCTGGAAATGTGAAAACAATACCCTGTGGTTTACCATATTGTTGGAATTCTAAGTTAGTTTCCTCCCTAAAATACAGAGATAAATGTGGATAGATCTTAAAGACTGTCTCAGTTTAATTGTTGTGAACAGTTACACAGCATTAGGGACAAGACTGATTTGCTGCCTTACCTGTCCATATGCATTCTAAGGTAGTCTGTTTGGGGGTCTGCTTGTCTTCCAAAATCAGAATTTTTCCCAAGTCAGGCAAAATTTCTGTCTTATCTGTCTTTTCAAGGAATTATTTTTGTTTTGACCTCTTCTCTAGATGCTGTTATTAGAGTCTGACATGTTCAGCAGCTGCAGGAAGCAGAGCAGTGACCTGACTGCTCTTGAAAGTTATTGCTCTAGTCACATAGGATATTATGACTTCATTTTGTACCTCCTAATAGATTAAAAAAAAAAAAGTTGAATAAAGCAATTGTGAAAGTGAAAACAGTATATTTGGCACTTAAATATATGCAGGTGAGCTGAGCCTGAGCTAAGCAAGAGTAAAAATGTTATTTCACTTACTAGCTGTAAGAGGAGGGAGACAATAATCTATGCAATAGCACAGACTGCTTCAGGTGGTTCCGGTCTGCATTGGAGATCTCTTCACTCTCTGTGGAAAGAAACAACTGCATATGGTACAGAATAGAGTAAGAAGCCCAGGGCAGTTGGTTAAGTTTTTGTGAGTTCAGGGGATTGGCATCTTTAAGGACAATGTAGTGCTGGGATAATTCAGTTAGTTTGAAACAATCTAACTTCAATTCTTAATCAGTGTGAGTATCCACATGGGCTGAATCACCCTGCAAATAATGTTACAGGCACAGCCAGAGGTGTTTTGTATTTGCCAAAGAGTAAAACAAAACCAGTTGTGGTTCAAGGTGTGGGGATCAGAAATCAGGCCATGTGGCAATGTTGTTTGCAGAACTGCTTGGTAGGTCAAGTGCTCTACACTGGGAGAAGTCTTGGGTCTGTCTCCTGGATGCTGTGGTTGTAGAAAGAGAATTGGCTTTCTCAGTTGCATCCAGTGATGTTTGAAATTAAGGTTTTTGAGGGTAATAGTATTTTGGTAGATGCTTCTGGTTTTCTTGTCTCCACTGCTGCTTGACCTCATTGGAAGACTGAATATATAATAAGAATAAAGACTTCCCATGGGGTGGCCAAAGGAAAGCTCAGTTCTTGTCCATATGAATGGGCAAGGTAGCAATATGCTCTAAGCTGCCTCAGCCCTTGCAGTCAGTCAGTTCATCCCCTTTGTGATCTGCCTGCTAGTTCTGAAATGGTTGCCATAGCCTGGGATGTGTTGTGATTCTTACCATGCTTTGTTGTGTTTGTTTCTCGTAGAGGGAGGACTGCCTTTGGTCTGTGAGCCACCTGGACAAAGTGATGCAGTTGTACCTAGAGGATCAGGCCTGGATGGCTGGGATTTAAGGTAAACCTTTGCTGAAAAATATATGCAGATCTGAACCAAGAGCTATGGGTGGTTGTTCTTTTTTTCTGGAAGTGTTTGTATCAAACATTTAAAGAAGAATCTGTGTGTCCCTTCTAGTGCATATGTACTTTAATCAAATGCAGTGATATGATAGTTAAGATTCCAGAGTAGCCCATAAGACCTTCAGAAAAGCTGACTGGTATTTAAATACCTAGGAGATGCTAATGCTGCCTTGGGAAGAAACGTTAACAGTGTGCAATTTACACACTTGGTGGGACATAGCTGGACCTTGTCAGATAACTAAGCCATGGGCTATTTGGATATAGTCTTCAGATGAATGTGTTCATGTTTCTCCACAGCATCTTGGAATACTGTGCAGTATTTACTGTACCTGTTACTGCCTTATAAAATGTATTAATTAAGCAATTGCATGGACTTCAGATTATCAGACTGAAAAATTATGGGAAAAAATTGGTGATTTCTGGAGGTCATGACCAGCTTTCTGCTTCATTGCTGGAGTTGCATCCAGGACTGGCCAGTTGACTTCAGAGGTTGGGAAATGTGCACAATCAGATGAGTCACTTACACCCTCTTTTCATAGCATTACAATAGAAACAGGTTATGGACAGGTATTTGTTTCTTTAATTTACAGTATGCTAACTTTGCTAGCAGCATACCATTTGTCATGTGCTCTCTGTATTGCATAGTTTCCATAAAGTCAACAAAGCTGAGGCTTCATGTGCAAATTCTTGTGCTGTCTTGATGGACACTATAGCAGCCTTGCTTGTATGTGAGGAAACATACAGTGTTCCTTCTAATACTGTTGTATTTTTAAATACATAAATTTCAGCCAACTCCTGCTGGCTAATGTAGCTTGAAGAACAGTGAACTGTTTAATTTCTGCCATCAAGAATAGAATTGGGACATCGGGTATGCCCAGCTTTAGTAAATCCTATGTCTGTGCAGCAGTCCCCTTCAGGTTAAT
>WAAE01006268.1:0-27550 GCA_013400495.1 Nicator chloris | reverse complement strand
CACCCCCCAACCTGTCCTGTCCTATTTCTTTCTATCTCTCTAGATTTACTGTCAAATAAAATCCTTATTATTGACTTCAGCCTGTGGTCGTTTGCACCTTAATTCAGACAGAGGCATCCCTTTATAAGTGGATCATAGCAACATCCTCCTGCAGGAGATTTTGGGAAGCATTAACACAATTGGATTTTGGTTTCGGGATTTTGGTTTCGGAGACGTGAAGGATAGGCAATCTTGGAGTAGATACACCAGCAACTAATAATCCCCCAAAGTGTTTGAATGTAGAGCTCAATTTTGCTGAAAATTTAACAGCAAAAAGCATCTTTTGCAATGGAACAAATTTGGCGTGCTATAAGTGTCTTGTTTGTCTACTATTTCCTTGTAAAAAGTCCTGGGAATTTTTTTCTAGTTCAGCAATGTTCCAGCAATCTATCACTTTCTTTGTTGCAATAGTCTGGCAGAGTCCTCTCTAGATACCAGGAAAATAAAAAAGATTTTTGTCACCACCTTTCCCACTTTTGAAAGCAACATATTTTTTTAATTTCTCCTGAATTACTGTTAGACGTATTTTATTTTTAAAAGTGCCTGATAGATGATAAGGTAATCAATGCTTTAAATGCATTTCCAGAATGCTGACTTTTTATCCCTGGAAAAACACAGCTTTGGTGTATCTTCACTTGTTCAGGTAAGAGGTATATCTTGTTCTCTATTTTGGTGTTTCTGAGAAATACTGCAATCCAACAAATAGAAAATTTGTGAGGAGTTGTTCCGTTAAATTGTGGATTTAGTTTGACTCAAAACATGGATAAAAACTCAAACAGCTTTCATTGCTTCACTTTTCAGTACAAAAACCTTACAAGAGAGCAAAAATATACCAAAAAATAGGGAGCTGCAAATGCTTGATTGTTGAGGCTAGGGACAATCAGATCAGGAGTGCTACTGAAACAAAGGTTGACTGCTTGAAGATTTTCTATGCAGTAAGTCTAAAATAATCCCTGTAAGGTCACCCCTGGTTATTCTGTGTCCTTTGTCTATCGTTTTTAAGTTAGACTTGACTTTAGCAATATCAGCTCCTTGCTTTAGGACAATGATTTTTTTTTTTACCCCTGAAACTATACCTTAGCTTTCATGCTCTTTGGAGTCGTTACCTCCTTTATTATATATTTGTTGATTAGACTTTTATAAAACATTACAATATGCCAGTCAGAAACCACGACAGTACTCACAAATTGTTTCATAAAAATATAACACAATTTTTCATATTTTTAAATAAGAAATTTCATACATACAACTTTAAATATTTATGATGCTCATTTATTCATGCATTCATCACTTTCCATCAGCCAGCAGTTGTTGCAAATGTATTATGTTTTCTTTGGTTTGTCAGAATTTTCCATGAAAATGATCATATATTTTACCATTTTTCTGTTATCTGCAAATAATTTTCAAGTATTTACTACAAGTTTTTGATTAAATCAAAGAAAAACAATGGTTCTATTCAGTTTTCTCCTTTTAACACATATATATTCATGGTTAATTAAAAGCTTAAGTTGTATGAGGCTTTTTCTAATCCTTTAGAGGGTGGTGTAAATGCTTAGCATCTATCTATTGTGGATAAGGAATGCCAAGAGACAAAGACAATTCTTGGATGAATAACAACATATGTTTGAATTGTGATTTTATTTTATTGGTGTTCATAAAAAGTTTCATAAGTAACCAGCTGTTGTTTCAGTTCTCACAATTAACTCAATCCTCAGTAACACAAGCCAAATGTTTCACCGAAGAAAGGAATTTGCCAATAGGTGTGGTACAATCATCACATAATCAATTTTAAAAAGCATATGTATACTAAACCCTGGCAAAAGGGCAAATCTTGCAAAAGAGGTAATTTTTATTGCTCTGTTTATTGATTGTCCATCCCAACCACAGCCTAACTTCTATGCCCGGGGGAGACATCTTCACTTCTGACTTGGCACACTGTGAACTCACCAGATGGACAGAAGTAGCCAAAAGCCAGTGCTCTGTGTACATTTAGGGTGTTTGCCAATGACAGAATTCTCAAACATGAATTTTTAAACAGCTGTCAATCCTAAAGCTATAACCCTATGTTTAAACTGATACAACACTACTAATTCAGCTTTGAGGTATTTCTACTTCCAAAAATAGTAACTGCAAAAGTGTGCAAGGAAAACTTTCATTTTGGTTTCATTTGGGCTTCATTTGTGTTTTTATTCTGTGGGGCATAGGAGCTGCAACATCGAAACATACAAAAGAGATGAGTCTTTGGGTATTGCATCCTGGACATTGTCTCCCGTTTGATCCTGTGAAAATATCCCTTACTAAACCCAGCTGAAAGCTGAAGCTGCTGGGACGGGTCTGGAAACCAGGCCAAGTTGAATGGTGTCATTTCACCACAAACAGACATATTCATGCAGCAAAGGCTGTTTCACTGTCTGCTGAGGACGTCAACCCTTCTGAACTGTCACATTCAACAGGATCAAGAGAGGTATAATGCATGGATTATTCCAAATTTCCTGAAGATACTACAAAAAAATCTATCTGTTCCTCCTAAATCCTTTTTTGTCTTTAGAGTCAAAGGATTTTGTACTGAGCCTATTTGGTTCTGTCAAGAAGAGCAGGAGTTTTGTATTCTCTTTCAACACCTGTAATAAATGTTTGGTCTGTGACATTCAGGTTCTGGGGAATATCACCAACAGGGATGCTAAAAAAATATTTTGATTGTAAGCAGAGTGTTGCCAAGCATTTTTGGAAGCACTGGAAGAGGCTTTTCAAAGAAACACATTCTCCACAGAAGGTAATAAATGAATGTGATCAGAGAATGCTGTGGCTTTTGTGTCCTGTATTCTCATCTTGTTCTTGCTTCTAGTGCTTAGTGACACTTGTCCTGTCACCTATTGTCTTTCTACTCTGATATAACCACTTATGAAAAATTGCAATATTTTAAGTTACCATTGAAAGGAACTTGATGAGAATTAACTCTCATTTATAGATACTTTGAGGTTCTAGCTGGAAAATGTTAATAGAATAGTGTACAGCATTTAATAATAATAAATTCATATTTCTACTTTTGTGGAATGTTTGTTAGAACAGTTTTCATACATGAGAAATACTGAGAAGTATACATAGGCCACTTTATATATCTATAAAGTAAAATCATGACTGTGTGATACTAAGCTTTCAACACAGAATATTTTAATAAAAATTAAGAAAATTTGACAACCTAGAAGTTATTAATGATGAATGTATATTTTATTATGTATTTTTAGTTCTGAGCAACTATTATTCTTCTACAAATGTCTTCTTACATTGCTTTAAATTTCTTTCAAAATCTTTGTGAAATGTCAGGTCTCCATGAAACAGCTGAAAGTAAGAAAGTATTAGAGACAAAAATAGAAATGCTATTTCTTTTGGGGTTTAGGGGGTGGTGGTGGTATTATTTGTTTGGGTTTGGTTTGTTTGGGCTTTTTCCTCAGTAGCTTCATTTTACTTCATGATGTTTTCTATACAGTGGCCATCTGCAAATACAGTCAGCCACAGGATCTAGCTGATTCTACAACAACCAGTATGAGAGAGCTTTTGTGTGTTTTGGGGTCTCTAAACAATTCCAAATTTACTTTCATACAGTGTAGACAAACAGGAGACAAGCAGTGCTGAAAACGAGCAAACTGGTTCACCAATATGCTCTGCTGCTGCTTTGCATTTTGCTTTGTTCTGTGCTGCCAGCTGGGGTTTGCTATTCCAAATTCACTACAAGTGCTTTGAGCTTGAGCTATGGCTTGTCTATCAGACAAGAGTGTGGTTGAGAGAAAGCTGATCATGGGACCTGGCTTCTCACAGACATGTCCTTATCTCTCTTGCATGGATCTACATTGAAGAAAAGGGTAAAACCAGAAAAACGTGCACCTGACCTTGTGCATAGGCTTTCTTGAGAAAGCTTAATAAGATGGAAATATCCTTAATTCCTACTGTCTATAGAAAATGGAGTCTGATAAAAATAGGGGCAGCAAACCAGTAAATGTGGATGCATGTGATAAAGAATATCTTAACACAGTTTTAAAAGAGAAATATAGTATCATTAAAAATTTCATTAGGATAAATAATGCCTTATCTCACTAGGGATCATTTTGAGCACATCATAATAAAAAGTACTTATTTTTCACTCACTTAAAGTTGTTACTTTTATACATAATGATGTAAAGCAGCTTCCTTTTCCAGGACTCTCCTGAGCATAGAAAAAAATAATACAAGATGTTCTATCTTACATTTTTGGCAAGCTATTTAACTGTTTTTTCTGAATCACATTTTAAAACCTTGACAGTGACTTAAATGGCCATGGATTTCAGCTTTGCTCCTAACACACCATAATGTCATAACTCTCTCCAGCAAGGCAGCGCTGAGCAATTTTAAGCAGTGCAATGCACTCTCTGTGTGCATGTAGTCCCTCATCCCTCCTTAATAAGCATGCAGAGACATATATTTTACAAGACACAGCAAGCCAGGGGAACAGAACCCCATTAATCTCCAGCAACCGGAGCAGTTTGTTTTGTAATGAAATTTTGTTCTGTCCTTCTTAGACAAACAGGTGCCTGTTTACTGTTACTTTTTAGGTTCAAAAGAAGAGCTCTTTGACAGAAAATTTCTCTCTGCGGGTCATGCATTTTCTACACAAACATAATGCTGAAATACTTTTCCTGCAGAAATATTCTCAAGAAGGAAACAGCATGCTCTAAATTCATACGTTGTTGTCTACTTTACCTGTCTTGACCAATAAAGGGCAGAAAATTTATTTGTGCAATACCTTCATGAAACACCTTGGTTTATTAACCCTGTTCCATATTCACATTGATAGAGGCAGAATACCTTAAGGTAGCTATTCTGTTTTTTTTTAAAAATATCTTTCCTACCACATTAGCATTACTGATTGATAAGGCTGGTCCCCATTAACAATAATAACTGAAATTTTGGATATGCTTTGGTTTTCAGTGTTTAGACAAGTAAATTTTGTGCCTACCTTGAGACCATGAAGTGATGTTTGTCTTTATCTATGACTAAATCAAAATCATGCATTACTATCATAAATAATTGTTAAATAAAATTATTTTTAAAACAGTGCTGCTGGCCTGAATTTGATGTGTTGTCCAGTTGGTTCTGCAGGTATTTCTACATAAAGAAAATCTTCTTTAATTCATAAAGAAAATCACCTTTAATTCATAAATTCATTACCTTGTACCTCTCCTTAAGAAGCGGGTGTCTGCAGAAGATTTTTATAAAGGAAGACATATGTACAATTCTACCAGGCCAAGGCTCTGCATCTATTTACAAACATTTATTTTCCCTTTTTTATGGACAGCACAAAGATTTTTCTACAGGTCTTTTCCACCCAGGAATTTTCAAAAATGTTCTGACAAATATGGTGGGGTTTAATATTTAATAATTGCATAATAATTGCCGTATAATAACTGTTCAGGGAGCTGCTATTGTACATATTGAAAGAACACTTTCTGAGGGAAGGGGTGGAGCAGAGAAGTGAAAGCTGCAGCTGATACAATGTTTTGGATGGCCTTGTGCTAGAGATATATAATATTTAAAGGACAATCAAAAGCAAAATACCACAATACAACCTCTCTTGTTAAAGTACTAAAAGCGGCAGAATGTTCAGGGTTTTTAGGAAGTCATTAAAATGTTAGGCCTTTACTACAAGACAGCAAAATTCACTCAATAACAGAATTAATTCTTAAATACAGCAGAACATGTTTTGTTTATAATCCTGAAGCAGAGTATTTATTGTTTGAGAGAACACTGATGGTACCGAGAATTTTTTCAGAGTGTCAGAACTTCACAAACTTCATCAAAATTAGTATAAGTCATTGTTTGAATATTTCCTGACAAAGGGCATGCCCTTTTGTTGTTTATTGCTCTCCACTCTGAAATTATTAATATGCTCAAGATATACAAACACTGTGCTATAATTCACTTCTTGAACTGCACAACATGAATAATATATTCTGAGCAATTTTCAAATAATCCACATTCAAAAAACTTTTCTTCTAAGCAACTCAGCAGTTGAATTTCAAAAAGTTCAAAGGAAATCAGGATCAGTTGCATGCCATTGGCTGGCCAAAACCACAAACATGATTGCAATTATTACTGTTCTTTTATATAATTAAGCAAGTGAAAAATGGACAAAGACTGCAAGATTAATAGACCTCTTAATACATCAGAAGAAACCAAAATCAGCATATTAATCATTAATAAAATTCTGCATAATTTATAGTATTTTTTCTGTGAGGGTAAAATATAGCTTTTTTCATATTTAGATTGATATTAAAATTATCCCTCAATTTTTAAAGTCTTGCACATGGAGGCATTTGGCATGAATTGTAATAGAATTACATTTATTCCTTAGTGATAATTCTGGATTAATGTTTTCATTTTTGCAGTGCACAAATGCCTCTAAATTCAAGTTAACTGAAGCTTTGCAGATGATTTACAACGGAACATTAAGAAAGCGGACTCAACTGTCATTCTGGATTAATTAAACTCTAATATAAAGAGAATGTAGTGAATATCTACAATCCTCATTTTGCTTGGAACCAAAACTGAGGAAAAAGCCCTCATGAATACGAGACTATTTTTTTGTCTCTCAAATATTCTCTTCTAATCCTGTTTAGTTGTTTTAGAATACCATTAATTCCATCAGAGGAACAGAATTCTGCAGCTGTGTAGGCATTTGCAGAAAAAATAGTGGTCAAACTACATTTTGATATGTTAAAAACGCAATCCATACATCTTCAGAGGTTTGAGCTAATAAGATTAAATCTTACTGTTTGGAAAGCATTTCTGTCACTTCCCAGCAGGTTTTTGACATTCAAAATGTTTTTTTTCATGGAGAGTCTGACAGTACTCCTTAAAATATGAAAATCAATCTTTTATCTAAAACATTTTATCCAAATTCTGTAAAAGATGCTGCCCTTTTATCTACATTGCAATAATGTGTACAGGTTTTGTGGAAATAATTGTGTGGAAATAATTATGTGGAAATAATTAGGTGGAATTAAGTGGGATAAAAAAAATGTTTATTTAGTTCTTACAGTTTTTTTACTGCAAGGTAAGTGAATACCCTCACTCCAGAGAGAAACTTTAAAAAAATTGTTAGAATGAGGAAAAGAAAAAGTAGCAGCTTATAAAAATTTGGAAATGGATTTAGAAGCAAAGTTACCATAATGAAAAGAATCTTTTGAATTTCATGAACTCACTGCTGCCTATGCTCTCAGACCATCATGACAGCTGGGTGTTTGAATCATTGAATTGTTTGGGTTGGAAGGGACCTTAAAGATCACCCAGGTCCAAGTCCCCTGCTTCCCTGCTGCCTGCCATCTTCCACCAGACCAGGTTGCTCAGAGGCCCATCCAGCCTGGCCTCGAACACTTCCAGGGCTGGGGCATTCACAGCTTCTCTGAACGAGCTGTTCCAGTGCCTCACCACCCCACACTGAAGTTTTTCCTGACACCTAATCTAAATCTACCCTCCTTCAGCTTAAGGCCTTTCCCCCTTGTCCTGCATTACCCTTGTGAAAAATCCCTCTCCATCCTTCTTGTAGCCTGCTTTAGGTACTGAAAGGCTGCTATAATGTCTCTCTGAAGCTTTCTGTTCTCCAGGTTCAACAGCCCCAGCTCTCTAAGCCCATCTCCACAGGAGAGGTGCTCCAGCTCTCTGATCATCTCTGTGGCCCTTCTCTGGACTCGCTCCTTCAGGTCCATGTCCTTTTTTTGGGGACTCCAGAGCTGGATGCAGTTGTCCAGTGGAGCATCATGAGAGCAGACAGAGGGGCAGAATCCCCTCTGTCTCCCTGCTGGCCACACTGCTTTGGATGCAGCCCAGGATCTGGTTGACTTTCAGGGCTACAAGTGCAGGTTGCCAGCTTATGTGCAGCTTTTGTCCACCAATACCTGCAAGCCTTTCTCTTCTGGGGTGCTCTCTAAATGTATCTACTCACACTGGCAACTAATTTGTGAAGCTCAAACATATTTTGATATGAAAGATTGTTGAGAGTTCAGCTTAAAGATTTTTTGATATATGCAGTCAACTGTATTAAAACTGTCTAAATTAATTTTATGCTCAAAGGGTAGAAAACTACACCCTCCCCTAGGCAGGTAAATACTCCTCATACATGGATGTCCTTTCACATGGTCTGCACCAGCTTTTCTGATCCTAGCTGATGATGGAGCATTGCTCACACTGGGATAGTTGTGGGTTTATGGATAAAATTTTCAGATTAAATAGGAAGTGTTTATTGCTACTTGGGAGTACAGGAGATCCTAAACAAGGTTATTTTTGACACTACTATAGGTATATGTGCCTGAAGCTTGAGTCCAGGCAAGTTCACCTTTGTCTTGGCTCTAAGTCCAAAAATTACATACACCTAAAAGCCTGATTTTATCCAATATCTTGCACTGGGTGCCAGTAAACCAGAAATAATACCTAGAGGCACTACAGTTACGACTGATGATTACACTCATGTAAAGACATTGGCACTACGTGATTATTCAAGTTTTCATACGGTCATCTGAGAAATACTGCTTTAGTATTTGATTTTGTTATATAGACTGCTCAGAAAAAAACCCAAACTGGGTTACATTTAAAATATAAGTAGCGGTAAATAAAAGAAGAAGAAGCATGCAATTTTTTTGTTTGTTTGTTTTACTGGGAACTCCCTTTGGGATTATTTGAGAAGTCTTTGCAGCCTTGCTGACCAATCAGTACAGAATCCTTGAGTTTAGTTTACATCATCATCCTGGCAAGATGCTGGCTCTGGCTGAGAACCTACAGACTTGAATTAACAGCAGAAATCAAGTCAGCCTAAACACATTACAGATTTGTTAAACAATAACTTTGCCAAACACTTAGAATGCTGTCATAGTATAAGCATATTCTTTTGTGCAACTAGATGATTAAAAGGAAAATATTTGTTCACACTTCATTTGCATTTATTAAAGTGCTAGAGTAGTTACCTATTCAAGGAAAGAATTTATTCAGGACAAATGAGTTGAATTTCAGAAAATAATAAGTAAAAGTAATTATACTTATTCTTGAAATTAACAAACTCCAAGCAAGGCTGCACCAAAAATCTATATTAATTTGTCTCTAGAAATACTTATTTGAAGAATATTAGAAAATCATAACCTTGAGGCAGTAGGTCAAATTCAAATGGATTTATTTTGAATAAAAAGAAAGTGAAATTTGAATGACATGTGCTTATTTATTAGCTACTAGTGTTCCAGAAAGGTGTTCAAGATAATAATGTAGTGAAGCATCATCATCTGGAATGTCCTGTAGAAGCATGGTTCCTCACATTTAAGAAAGGAATTTGTAAACAATAAAAATTGAATGATCAAAGAACGTATCTTAGAGCTGTTTTATACCAAAAGGAGACTAAAAGAATTTTGTCTGTTTGCCACATAATAGTTATGGCTGCTTTTTATAAAAAGTATGTTGGTTGTGTAATCACCATGGAGGGAGAAGAAATGCTTAAACAAAAGGAAAAAAGCAGGGACAAAACTAGAAGCATATAGATTATATATAAAGAAGAAAATGTATTGTGGTGGTCTATTCTTGTGCAAGATGTCTTATGTTTCTTGCAAAATGGGATTTAAGTTCACTGATTCCATTGACTTTCATGTATTTCCTCTCTATGTCATTGGTAGCTGGTTTGACAGAGCAGAAAGCTCATGACCCTTTGTGCTAAACTAAACTCTCCCTATGCTTAGTTTTTATAAATCCCATTTCAGAGAATGTAGATACATGACTGAGGTCTCATTTGAGTTTTCTCTGGAGCTTATGAGAGTCACCACTTCTGTAAATAAACAATATTATGGCAGATATGACCCCAGGAATGACATTTATATCTCCAGAGGAAGATGCAGAAGGACTGTCTTACAAGGAAGGTTCTTAATGCACTGCTGTCAAAGAGTAAAAAATCTGTATTTTTCTTCCAGAAATACAAAGTTATTCCCCTATGTACCAATTCAGTGTAAGACAGGACTGATCCCACAGTCATATTATGGACAGTGGAAACTCAGAACTGTTACTAACATCAGCAAATTCCTTTATATTTTCCCATATTATTCTTTGCCACTTACATAATTCTCAAAATGTAAGACAACATTGTTGTGTCAGATAGAATGGAATACCTAAAATAGCAAGTGGCTTGTGTCTTGGTAACAGGAGGGCTCTGAATCCTAAATTGTGCTGTGATTCTGTGGAGGTGGTGGAGCCACCATCCCTGGAGGTGTTCAACAAACAATTGGATGTGGCATTTAGCGGTAATTGGTCAAAGGTTGGACCCATTGATCTTGGAGGTCTTTTCAACCTAAGTGATTCTGTTATTCTGTAATATTATTTATTATCTCATAAACCCTCTAAATTGTCCTACACGAGAAGATAAAGCCTTGTGTATTAATCTTTGTATATTTTGATATCTCGTACAGGTCAGGTCATCAGCCATGTAGCTCACTGCTCTTCCACCATCTGGATCTCCTGGCCTTTAAAAAGGTGATGGACATTTACCTGCAGAAGAGTGTTCAGCTGCTGCATGGCACAGATATACAAGACAGCAGGTGGTGGTGCTGCGTTTTAGTAATCACGGTAGAAGCCTCGAGCTGAAGTTCTGAGGAAGTCTTTTTATTGTTTAGTTTAGTGACTAACGCTACTTAAGGTGAAAGAAGAGGTAGAGGTGGTTTAGACCAAGGTCTCACCACTGTATTTTGTCTCTGAGAGTGACCTCTCACTATTCTTATCGGGTGTCCACAGAGGGGACCAACCAGCAGCTGCTGCTGCAGAAGCCGTTCATCTGCCCTGTAAACAGTTCCTGACACACCTACATAAAAGTCAAGCCTGATGATTTATCTCTCCAGATTGCCGATTTCAGCCAAAAGGCCTAATCATGGCTGCAACAGAAACATCATTAACATTATCAATGCCATCTGCAGGTGTTAGTAATATGCTTGAGCCCTTTCTACTTTTGTAGCAGAATAAGAGGAAAGATTTGTAGAATAACTTCACCTTGCAGGCCGGGCCAACTGCTTCTTACTATTATAGATATAATACCTTTAAAAACTTCTTTGCAGATATATAATTATATATGGCTGGTTAGTTTTGCAAAAATAGCATAATCATTGTCTGAGAGGTGATGAAGGAGCTCCTGCTACGTATCTGATCTGATAATTTAAATTCCAAGCCTACCTGAGCCTTTTTCATTAGGTTACATTTAGATTATAATCTGGGTTTTATTTAATTTTATAAATTTCTACATGATATTTATAGTGTTTAATAAAAATAATCAGCTTCTGTAAAATCAAAGGCCTAATTTCCAGTTAGCACCTATATGTGTATATATGAGTATGTATGCATGCATGTATATGTTACATGCTCTAATATGTCACAATTACAGTTTTCTAGAATTAGAACAGATGCACAAATTTCATTTTATGTTCTAGTTTGCACATTTTTTCTGTTTTAGAAATATTTCTCAAAATAGAGAATCCCTGCAGGCTCTTTAAAGCCAAATTTCTTGGACTAAAAGGCAGAAATGTAACTTTCTAACTAGCTTATTTTGGCTCAGGTTTTTTTTGAGGCAGATGTTACAAATGACAAGACTGTCTATTCTGGGTCTCAGTGTAGAAATTATTCACAGCACCAGACATAGTCCTTTCAATTTTACTGCCAGTTATGAGCTTGTGAGTATCACACCACAGTGCCCTGATTAGTTTTTGTTTTCACTCCCTCATGATTATTGGTAGGACTGGAACAGAATGATAAGGATATTCTTTCTGATAAATCTGATTTTGAAAGACAGCTCACTTTCTATTTCTTTGTCCACTTGGTTTTGTTAAATTAATCTAGCTATTAGCTCTATCAGTCCTTATAAGAACTCATCTGCCTCACCCCTTATTGTCTTCAGGATGCTTTATTTCTCACAGATCTTTAGTAACCCTGTCTTGCCTGAGGTCTGAAATACATGTGGAAAGCTCAGTGTTATTGAGGGAGCAATTAATCTGTATAAATAGATATTTTTTCCCTTTCTGTGCACCTTGTGTACCTTTTAAACCTGAACATGGTATGTTCCAAAGATTTTTTCCTTCATTTTAATTGGAAGCCCAAAAAATAAGAACCATTTTTTGAATTTTCTTTTTTTTTGGTGACATATATTTTTAAGTATACTGAAGTCTGTGAAACCTGTAGAATATACTGCATGTAAACAAGCCAGTTTCCTGTGAGACCCTCCTAGTTCTTCTTAATCTCTAGTTGTGATTGAGTATAAAATGCCCAATAATCAAAAAATAATTAACAGTATGACCTTGAAGATGTCCCTTTGACTCTGGGCAAAGAGGTGGGGCACTGCAGTTATTATTTAAAGGGTAGCAATTTTAATTTGCCTAGGATCATGTGACAGAGCCAATGGCTGAGCTTTTTGATACAGTTCTGGTCTCATCTAAGGTGATAAAATTTGATTTACCTAATCTACTCCAGTACAACCAAGGCTTCAGCCCTGACTGGTGGAAGAGTAGATTAATTACAAGGGAACCCAGTGGTCTAGTGTGTGACAGTGTTTCAATAATTTTCCTCAGTCAGAAAATTCTTATATCATGCCCTAATACTAATTGAAAAAAGATATAGGAGCCACTATGGTGTTCATTATAATAAATCAGGTTGCCAGGTTGGTATTCTAACACTTTCACAAACAAGATGCTTCACACTGAGTTTTGTACAAAATTTCTGCCCTCATATACCTCAAATTAAAATGTCTTTAAAAATTATTAGCCTGTCAATTATGTCTACATGGTTTAGACTACTGATTTAGACTATTAGTCTAAACTCTTTAGACTATTGCAAAATACTCCCTTTTGCATTACAGTTATTAAATTAATATGTAACTAATATAATTTAAAATGTATGGTTCAGGATAAACTTTTTTTAGGTTCAGAATGAGTTTTCAGGACTGAACACGTTTAAATTTGAGAAATCAGTTACATTAATAAATTATTAGATATCTCATTCCTAGGAAAATTAAAATTGTTCTGTTTAGCCATCTCTATGTCTCTGTTTTCCTTCTAAATGTCAAAGTGAATGAAATTATTTTATAAACACTCTTGACATCCCCGCTTGTATTGTGAAACACTCATTTTATTGTACTTTTGATGCAATGAAAGGGAACATGCCAGCAGTGAGTCCAGAATATTTGATTTTGAAGATCAACTCTCACTATTAAATACCTTCCATCATTATCTTTAGAATCACAGGTTTGTTTGTTGTCTCGGAAACTGTGGATTCAAAAGAAAAAGGTTGTGTGCCAAAGCACCAAACTAAAAAATATTCTGACATAATTTTATTCTTTGCTCCCTGAAGAAAAAAGAAAATGCTTTATGAGTGATATTACTTTAGCTATTTTCCAAACTGAGCCTATCTGTGGTACATTCTGGGAAAATGAGTTTTGTACTGCTTTCAGGCCTTCATCATGGTGCACTATTGAGAAAGTTAGAACTGTGTAATGGTCTTGATGCCTTTAACTGGATCATTGCATTCTGATAAAAAGACTTTGTTATGGCAACATTAATTTTGGGAACATCAGAATTTCCTGAAGAACAGCAATAGAATGAACACTTTTAGTGTCTGGTAAAATTAAATCCCCAGAAAAGAATTTTTCAGTTCAGAAAATATCCGGATTTTGTTTAAAAGCAACTCTAAGGCTTAGATGGGCACATGGAAATTACTTTGTTGCTATATCTTGCAGAAAAGACAACATTTCTTCATTCTTCTTAAAATTTTCTTAAGGAAGCTGAGCATATATTTGTTAAGTATTAAAAGATGTCTTTCCTTGAATTGCCATGCTGCAATTTGCTGTGTTTTAGCCATGGAGAAAACTGCAATGTTTACCAGCTCACTGTATGTTTGTTTCTATCTTGGTTGCTAAATACTGATTAAGAATAAAAATTGATTTTGAAATCCCAAATGTTTATAAAACTGATGGGCAAAAATCTAAACAAAATGGTGCCTTATTTTCCCTAGCAACAGTCATGCATGATAATAAATGTCACAATGGTTTTTAAAAAAGATGGTTCATGTTTAGGTTTAGTTATCAAAATCCACAGCATATAGGCTGACAGCTTTTGAAATACATAAACTATTTCTGTCTTTTTTGTTTCCATAGCAACTGAGTGCTCAAATCTTCAGTTTTGCACTTGTGGAAGAAAAAAAAACACCCTCTCAGAGTAGGATCTGGAAGAGTCTGGAACAAAAGAAGAATGGGTGAAATTGAAAATTAAGCAACTACACTGACATCACCCCCCTCTCCCTCAAAAGAACTCAAAACCCAACCAATCCCAAACAAGCCTAGCACAAACCATTTCTCCTTCACTTTGATGTTATGTATTTTTTTTTAGTTGATGGGTGCTTTGCCTTGGACATTTATGTAATCAAAGGCTGGCCCATTTCATTGTGCAATGCTTCAGGAGAGTAAAATGTTCACAGCGACATTTATTTAGATGATCGCTTTGTTCACCTTGAAATGGAATTTCATTATACATGCAAACTAGATACTCTATATCTTCTTCCATAAAGAACTATTGCTGTTCAGAAATGTGTCATTGCCACTCTCACTTTTTCTAATTTTGATTTGTTTTGCTAAAAGCCTGTTTTAAGGAGGAACACTGTTTGCTTCAAAGTATTTTGGTAAGATTTGCCACATGAGGGAGACTATTTTACCAAATTGAAAGGAATATTTATGCATATGTAGAAATATATTTATTTAAGTTGCAAAACATTCATCAGGAACAGAATTGAAAGAGAAGCAAGGTAATGGGAGTTATACTATGTGGATAATATATGACTAGGAAGAAGGTGCAGTTTAAAGGGTTTCCAAGCATACTCAATTTTGCTGTTTATTTTCTGAAAAAAAAAAAAAAAAAAAAAGTAAAGGTAAGAGAATATCCCTGAAGTATTCATCCCCAGAAAGAATTAGCAACACACATTCAACAAATGAAGAAACTTGGTTGCTTTCAGGCATTCGTTGGAATAGATTTAATGTTTTCCATCTATACAAATATGCAGATTTCACCTTAGTCTTACTTGCTAATTTGTCAAGTGCATAGAGTATTCATGAGAGAAGGTATTACTGCTACATAAAATATACAAACATATTTTAAGTGCAGTGAAATTTGTTTGATCACAGTATTCTGTATCATTTCTCTTATAAAATTAACTTGTGTGCAATAATCCTTCCTTCCACGACAAGAGATGCAACTGGAATAGATCTATTGTCAAAAGACATCACACTGATTTCAAACTGAACTGTTCTTGAGTTATATTAGGCAAATTGAAGACAATAAAGATATGTATAACGTGATTTTAAATTCCAAAAATTTCACTTGTCAAAAACATAGCCTCTAGAACTACAAGTAAATTTGAACTAGCTGCATACAACACTGTGTGCAGTATATAAAAACCAGTTTAAAATAGGCTACAGTGGCAGTACATTCCCTTTAGAATATTAACACAGAGTTTTATCAAGGAGGCATTATCTCTAGTGCTTAATGTCCGGATGAACCAAAACAGCTCCTAAAGAGCCATTCCAGTCTACTGGTTAAAGGCCATACAAAATGGCATATGAATGAATACAGTCTGCAATGCCTTCCTGATGTTTTGCTTAGTTGAATAAATACATAAAATATTCCTCTTAGTAGCTGAAATACGTACTGCTTCAGTAGACCATGAAGACATCCCATAGCATGCATGTGTCCTTAAAGGAGTGTAAGCCTTCTGAAGTACTCACTACTCTGGTTTGAATGAAGCACTCATGCTTTTTATGTATATAACAGCCATTTGTAGATATACCTTTGTGATAAATATCAACCTTCCATCCTATTTATTCTAGTCTTATGATCAGTAAACCTTAGCTTTGGTTTAGATCAGTGTGAAAGCTGCAACTACTTCTATTGTCTGATTTTTAGCTGTTCTGCATTTGCAACGGAGAAAGGAATGGCATCAACCAAAAATTGCCAGGTTTGATAAGAAGGAAAATGAGAATTTCATGCACTATTTGAAAATTCGGAAAAAATTAGAGATAAACTGGTAAATATAAAACTACTTTTTCTGCAGCCAAAGCTGAATATTTTGTGAGCTTTCTAAACTTTTTAGTGTTATGCACACAGGAACACATCCTGAAAAATCCATATTTACTATATATTTGAAAAGTAGATCTGTTATTTGAGTTGTAGAATCATAAAATGGTTGGGGTTAGAAGGGGTCTTGAAAATCACCTAGTTCCAACACCCCTGCTGTGTGCAGGGACACCTTCAACTAGCCCAGGTTGCTCAAATCCCCGTCCAACCTGGCCTTGAACACCTCCATGGATGGGTCATCCACAAACTTACTGGGCAACCTGTGTGAATGCTTCACCACCCTCATAGGAGAGAATTTTCTCCTAATATCCAATCTAAAAACATTTGCTTTCAAGTTGAACCCATTCTCCCATCCTTCTCATTACATGCTCCTGTAAACAGTCTCTGTCTTTCTTGCAAGTTTCTTTCAGGTTCTGGATGGCCACAACGAGGTAACCCTGAAGCCTTCTCTCTTCCAGGCTGAACAACACAATTTCTCTCAGCCTGTCCTTGTAGGAGAGGTTCTCCATCCCTCTGATCATCTTGGTGGCCTCCTCTGGACTCCCTCCAGCAGGTCCATGTCCTTGCTGTGCTGGCACCCAGAGCTGGGTGCAGCCCTGCAGGTGGGCTCTCAGCAGAGCAGAGCAGAGGGGCAGAATCCCCTCCCTCCCCTGCTGCCCACGCTGCTTTGGCTGCAGCCCAGGATATGATTTGGCAATGCTCTTGGATGCTACACCTTCTCTGTAATACTGTCAAATTTTCCCAGATAAATATTCTACTGTTTTACAGGCCAGTGTTTCAAGTACACATACTTACGATGAAATTTACAGAATCTTAAGTTCTAAGTTACAAAAACTGCTTCTGAAGTAGTTCCGAGGAAGAAGAGTCTACAACAACTCTTGGCAAGCTGTCCCAGTGATCAAAATCAGTGAGCTGATGAGTTTAGTAAATTGTGTTTGAAAGAGCTGGATGCACCCAAACACCTGTATCTTTGTGAAAAAACTCTCCTATACTTATTTTAATGTAATGTTCTATTGTATTTTATTTTTTTTGGAGAGCGCTCATGAATTCAGACCTACTCAAGGTCTGATCATTTAAACAGTGTTTCTTTTTGTGCTCCTGTTTTACTATTGAAGTTTTTCAAACAACATCTTGCTTCTATTATGTGAGTTTAGTGTATAGAAGGAAGGCTGGAAGACATATTGGAGAATTGCTTCCCATGTCTCAGTGAAATATGTCACAGTGTGTAGACTGCACATGAATGTTAAACACAGTATTCTTAAACTTGGTAATTCATAAGCACTCCTGAGAAAAAGTGCTGTTTCTAACAGTATGCAACAGCAATACTGGTCTTAGTCAGGTATGGATGACACAATTTTGTGATATGAATGTGATTTACCTCTTGAACTGATTATTTTTAATCACCTCTAAGAGAATTTTGTATTTTCTACAATTTTTTATTGAATTGGTTAAATTTTATTTTTCATTGACTTAAGCATTTTCTTAAGAAAATAAAGGCTAAAGAACTTTTTGGGCCATAGAAAGGTTTCAGAAGCATTGACAATAAGTTCAGATTTATTCTGAAAAAGAGACATGCTGCAATCATGACTGCTTGCTGCCCCACCTAGGTTTAAACAAGTGGATTTTCAAATGGCTTTTCGTTTTCAGTAAACACAGGAGAACAGAGAAAATGTGAGAAGGGACGGATGGTTAGTTTATTCTTGTAAAAGATAGAGAAGTTATATTTATTGAGAGAGTACACTGTTCAGATTCACAGAGAGAGTGTGCCCTCAATTTCGCTGCACTATACCAGTGTTCATTCAACTGATGAAGTTCTCAGCTAAAAGGGCAGTGTACACTTTGTTCTAAGATCCTGCTGGAATGGAAAAGCTGACAGGGGGAAACTTGCACAAAAGATATTGTGCTGTTAAAGTTTGTTCAAAGCGACAGTTGTCAGATCCCTTTGAAATGAAATTGAAAAGGAAAAACCAATTTTCTTTGAGGACAAAGTTCAGCTCATTTGTTGTTCCTTACCTGTCTAATTTCCTTCCCCGCAAAAGAAATTTTGACTAGGTCTATTTGAAAATGTAGTTTACCCTAGTACAGGCATAGCTCAGAAAGTTTAATTCCAGTTAACATGATATTTGTAGACAGTAAATAAAAATTAATTTCATTCTGTAGAGGATATAAAATTGCCAAATTTTGCTGAAGGGATTGGATTTTTTAAGATAGCAACATGATTTTTGATGGATTTTTCATTCACTTCACTAGTGAATTAATACTGGGATTTAAGATGTTTCAAGAATAAGTCAAGCTCCTAGAAAACATAAGACATTTTGGAAAAATTTAAATAACTAGTTTATTTAAAAATTTTAAAATTTAAATAACAGATAACTAGTAAATTCAAATCCACTAAATATTATTAAGGATTTTCAATATATAGTCTCAATTTATATTAATTTGACTTCAGGTAAGGTTGCAATAAAACATAAAAATATGATTAAAAGTGTTTATTAAATATAAAATTCTACAGTGTATATGATTATAATTATGAAAATAAAAGCTAATTAAAAACCCTGCTTTATGAAAGGATTGAATATTTGGATACAGCAGTTATTTGTATATACTGAAAATTAATTCAAAGTGCACAGTGTTTATGTTTCAGAGTGTATTGGAGGAGTTGGCTAACTGGCAGTCTGCAAAACATTTCTATTTGTCCCTGTTTTTCATGGGAAGGAGTTTATCTGCTGTGGTACTTGTAAACACATAACATACATATATAAAAATGGTATATTTAATTTAAGGGCCAAATTGTTGAGATTTATTTATTACCTATTTCAAGAGCAACACGCCTCTCTGTCACTGTATATATATCACAGCCCTTATCCCACTTCTATGTTAATATGATGCCTAAACTCAAGAAAGACTAACTCAATCCATATATCCATTGACAAAATTTTTTGAAGGGCTGTGACTAAATAGGTTTGGAAAAATCCCTCTTTAGGTGATGGTTATACAAGTTAATATTCCTTCTCCATTACGGCCAGGTTAGCCACATATTTTATCACAGGTGTATATTAACCCATGTCAAAGTTCCAGTTTTAATATTATTCTTCAACCCTATGCTGAGCCAATCTGCTCTGAGCTGTTTCAGTCAATACCTGATCAGCGTGATCAGCTAGTGGATCTAGGCAGTTGTCTACACTACAGCTTAAAATATCATTAATAATGCTATATGTAATAAATGAAATCTAGTTATCTAACTGAAATTCAATTTCTTGTTGCAGGACTAATTTAGCAAGGTTTCAGCTGTGGAGAGATGATACTCAAAAGGATCATGGAATGAAGTCTGTGAGTGGATAAGCTTGCTTTTCTGTCTCAACATAGTTTGTTGACATGCAGACAATTCTTTTATAGTACCTGTGTCTAAAGGTGGGGCGTTGATTCAGATGTATCTTGGCCCAGCCTTTAGGATTAATGCCTTTATGCTGGTATTTTTTCTACAGAGACTAATCCCTAACTGTACAATGCAGCTCAACTCCCACAGCTGAAGTGTAATGCAGTTGCCAGTTTACAGATAGACATCTGAAGCACAGAAGTAAATGTTGCCTTACCTAAAATCAAACACAGGTGTTACTCAGGGTAACACTAGGGAGCACACTTGAAATTGGACTTCTCCCTTTCCTTTTCTTTCTTCTTTTTTTTTTTTTTTTTTTAATACACAATGGAAAATGAGAGCAAACAATCTTTGAAGATTTTTTCTTTGCAATCTAAGATAAGCAGACTGATTGTAAATACAGATAAAAGAAACCGAATATTTATGTTGGAATGTTCACAATATGTGTAACACACATATTGATAACATGGCCACAGGGATGAGACAACAATATTGTCATATGCGTGAAATAGTTGAACTTGCTTGAGTCAAGAGCTGCATTTAGAAACTGTGGCTATTCAGGAGTGAGAATATGCAACATTGGCTTGCCATCAGTTTTCAAAACAAGTGCATTTTCCTTCCGCCCTGGAAAACTACATCCAGAAGCATTGCCTAGAGGAATTCTTTTGTTCTGTTTTCTGATAATGATAATGGTCTGCTATCATCAGGAGAGAAAACTGTGTCCTTTAAAAGGTGATAACACATCTTGGAGGGATAACAGAAAGCATACATTCATCCCAAAATGTAGGATGTTGGTTCCACCCGCACCCAGGAGAGGGATGTGTTGAGTCACATGCATTGATGGACAAACATGTCGGAGTCCAGGGCACTCCTCTGACTGCCCTGGAGGGTCTGAGATCCTGGCAGGGGTCAGAGACCCCCCTGCACAGAGCCCCAGAGAGACACTGTCCTGGATCTCGGTCCATGGGAGAGCTTTCAGCTTGTGAAATGAATTACAAGTCACGAGAATGTAACAAAAATAGTAGTTAGTAATAGCAGTTAAGTGATCACAGGGTGCAAATGTAGAATATTAGGATTTTTAGAAAGGGGTCAAAGGAAAATCATGGAGGACCTGGGTGTGGTCCTTGTTCTTTTTGTCCTTCTTCTCGACATCCATTTTCCTGCTGTGGTGGCTCACAGGGATTGGTGTAGGATAGAGGTGACATGTCTAACATTAGTAGTAGGTATTGGTGATTAATGGTAAATAAAAGATACGTAGAACATGGTATAAAAAGTTCTGCCCACCTGTCGTGGGTGGGAGTTGTCTCGTGCCCTCGCTGCAACAAGACCTTGGCAGGGCACAGAAAGAATTTGTAGATAAGAAATAATAAACAACCAAGAGAAAACCTGAAACAGCAGCTTTGACTCTTTCTTCTGCTTCAGCATGGGGCACAGGGAAAAAAGACTCTGATCTGACACGTCTTGGGAAACACAAACCCGAGACAAACACATTTTAATTTTTATTAAAGGTACACTTTATTTTGGTAACATGCTGCTGAGACCTGGGAATTTTTTTTCATTGTTTTCTAGCCTGTTCTGAAGCTAAGCATATTAAAAGCCTGCTTTGCTGCCAGAAGCAGAAAGTGACGTTTGGCTCAACCTCTTTCCAATGGGTGAATCACAGCCAGTTCACATCATGGTTTGCATTGCTGGAAAAACATCAACAGACTGACATAACAGAAGAAGGTTAAGCTTCTGTTTAGTTTGCAGATGGACAAACAGATGAGGATCACTGGTATTTCAATTATTGGTGAGCCAATGGCCTCTTCTGGGTACAAAAGAAACTAAAATGTGTTCAGTCCTGGAAAACCTCAATGGTAGGGTAACATTTGCTCTCAATTACTCCTTGTATGACTGGATTTCTGATGGAAACAGGGTTCAGAAAATATCAGGATACTATGATTATGCTACTGGAATCTGTCAGGTAGTCATAAGGCTGGGAAAAGTTATGCTGTTTCAACCACAGAACAATTTTCTTCTTGTTAGGAACAATGCATACTTTTAGAGAGGAAAGATATGTGTACATTGATGATGGGCACTTTGAAGAGAGGCATTTTTGTGGCTAATTTTGTGCAGTTAAATGTCAGGCAAGGATGGGGTTTGAACCTGAGGTTGCCATGATGAACCCTGACAGTAGAGGTAAAGAAAAGTAAGCCAGCAAACTCCTTACTTGATCTACATACCTTACTTAGGGTTCATGCCTGTGGGGAAAAAAAAAAAAAGTCAGCCAAATGTTACAGCAGAAACACTATTTGATATGATAGGCTTGTGTGGTTATGCCTACCTGGATTCAACTGACAGAAATAGCTGGTGCATTGCTTCACTCATGTCTAATATTTTAAACATTAATGTGTTTCAGAAATAAGCTAATAGGTAACCTTCTTGTCAAGGGATGGATGACACAGGGCTGTGGTGTGATGAAGCTGAAGATGGCTTGCCTCAGAAGAAAGGAGGGGAGTAGCCTAGGGAGGTAAAGACTGAGTATGAGCATACCTGTGGCACTTCAGGATGATGCTGATTTCACAATAAGCTGAAAAGTTAACATGACATAACATTAACATAACAGCTATGTTTGCATTCACAGGTGATTATGTCAACAAAGTTCAAAAGAAGGTGGGGGCATGAAATGAAATTGGTTATTGACATGTATAAAACAAACAAAAAGACCCCTTATATTTCCATTAGATTTCAAATTTCAATGGAGTACCAATGAAATAGGTTTACTTGGGTTTTTTTTGCAAGGGGGCAGTTGTATTTTCTAGTCTTCATAAAAGTGTAATTTATAAAAAAGTGTTTTATCACCCTTATCACATTTTATCACGGAACAATATCCCCTAATGGCATAATTTAAGATTTCTGTATGTTAAGCACATTAATATTTTAAATTCAAACTTAAACACACTTTTTTCTTTTTCATTTTCCACTCCAGATTAACAACCTTCCAGAATTTGTTTTATTTCATGCTATTTCAATTTTATCTAAAATGCTTTTCGAGGTTTAAGTCTAAGATCTTTTATGCAATATTTTCTTAACCAGCAGAATGTCAATTGGAAAATTTCTCTTTACACACGACAGCAGCCATTCAGCGTGACACGTCTTAAAGAATTACAAGTATTAGGTAATAGATTTGCTGAACTATATAAATGATATGTAATCCTAAAGACTTCAGAGTAACTGGGAAGGTATTAAAAGGGCCAGGGGAATCAAATGGTCCACTCCTTTCACAAGAAATATTGCATTATGGTCTTTCTAGTAAAGCTATGTTTTACTGCTGAAATAATTGAAAAAACACTAAATCATGAAGAGCTAATAAAAAAACGTGGATTTTTTTTGACCTTACAAGTAGCCTGTCAATAGTAGTACTAGTACTGGCAAGGAGAATCCAAAAATGCGAGTAAAGCATGAAAAGACCTTGTCAGTCAACCAGCATTTTAAGTTGAATAGAAGAGGTAGTATAAGACATAAAACAGTTCCAGACAGTTAAGTGAAGATCTAGACATACATCTGGATTTCAGATAACAATTTGCTCTGATTTTTTAATGTGAAAATATTACTGAGGATACTATAAGGGCTAAAAAGTCAAAGAAGCTTCAGTATTAAATTGCAAGGAGGTATTTATTGGGACACAGAAGATAGTTAAATTAGGACACTCTTTAATGGACTGCTGTTGTGGAAGAGAAAATACATGAATTAATTACATCATAACTTGATGATAAATAGACAAGAGAGAAAGATAGCAATATGGGAGTCAGGGACAGTCTAAAATGTAAAGAAAAAACTGTGCTTACAAGCAAAGAAACCCCCAAGGAATTCATTCACTAATTCAGGCCCCATCATGCATCATGATTACTTAGGAATATAAACACCCCAACTCTGAGCATGCCCCCTTTCTTATTCTTTCCCGCAGCTTCTATTGCTGAGCAGAATCTCATATGGTGTGAGAGTGCCTCTGGACAGTTGGGGTCTGCTTTCCTGTCTGTGTCCCCTTTCATCTCCTTATGCACTCCCAGCCTAGTCACTGGTGGGGCTGCATGAGAAGCAGAAAAGCCTTGACCTTGTGTAAGTTATGTTCAGCAACCAATAACATATCCCTGTCTTGTCATCACCATTTTCATCAGAAATCCAAACCACAGCATCCTACCAACAACTGTGAGGAAATTTATCTGTATGCCAGCCCAAACCAGTAAGCTAGCATTTTAAGAACCTCTATAGGATTTAAAACAAATGAAAACAAGCAAACAAACAATTAAACCAGTTACTATTATTACAAATAACAATTATAATAATTAATAATGGTAATTTAAACCCCCTAATGATTGGCTTTGATAAGGATTGTTTTTAAATTGGTGCTGTATACGTCTCATTAAGTACTTCAGCTTCCTCTTACAATGACTAGAACTGGAGTTAAAAAGGGTGGGTAAAAGAGATAATGTCTTCAGTGGAAACCTTTAAAAAGCTAAACATCACTGTGCTGGTCTTGTCTGGGGTAGAGTTAATATCCTTCACAGTGACTAGTAAAGGTCCATGTTCTGAATTTGTGCTGAGCACAGTGATAAAAATATAAAGATGTTTTAATTATTGCTGGGCAGGACTTACACAGAGCCAAGCTATTGCTGGGCAGGACTTAGACAGAGGCAAGCCTTTGTCAGTTTTTCATGCTGCCGTGCTAGCACAAAAGTTGGGGATACATGTCAGATTGGGAGGAGATAGAGCCAGGACAGCTAATCCCAACTGTCCGAAGGGATATTCCAGATCTTATGACATCCTGCTCAGTGTATAAAGTGGGGGCACAAAAAGGGGGGAAGATTGGAGTGATAACATCTGTCTTCCCAAGTCACCATTACGTGTAATTGGGTTCTGCACTCCTGGAGGTGGCTGAACACCTGCCTGCCCATAGGAAGCACTGAATTCATTCCTTGTTTTACTTTGCTTACATGGGCACCTTTTTCTTTATCTATTGAACTATCTTTATCTCAACCAATAAATTTTCTAGATTTCACATTTCCTTTCTCTCGAAGCCCACTGGTGGGGCAGTGAGGAGCACCTGCACAGTGCTTGGTTGCTGGCTGGGGTTAAACCACATCAAAACCCAGAGTTACTAACATAATATCTTTTCATGGTACAAAAGTAGACAATTAATTACTGAAACACAGATGAAATCCCTATGAGGAAATCACACCTGAAATGTTTGTTTTCCCACATGTGTAAGGCAGACTATTCCTGTCATTTCCACAGGCATTAAAAAACATATATTTAGAAAAACCCTCATATGTTAAAGTTATATTGTGTTTTAATGAGTGACGAAGAATGAAATGTTACCATTCCTTTACCCCTCTATCAAGTCTATACTTCAAAACTTTTCCCATTGCTTTCACTTTTTAACATTTGCATTGAGGAAGTTGGCAAGAGCTATCAAAACCCAAGTAGTGTAACTTGAAAGCCAACTGCACAAAACAATCAGGGTCTAGCGGGATGTATAATAAAATATGCCAGATTGTGTCATTATAATGCAATTTTGGAAGAATTATACATATTCATACTTCTCATTTAGCAGCTGAATGACAACAAGCAGGTGAGAACATCTATATGATACATCAAGCAAGACAGTTGCCATTATGAACAAAACATAAAAGAGTGTGACAGAGCTGAAAAATGGAAGGAATGTTCTGTTCATACCTTGCAGGCATTGTTATTCTTTGATAGTGAAATGAAGCTTGCTGTGGAGAGGGGTATGTCTTGCTGTCATCGTAGGTAACATTTCTGTGACAAATTGCAAGAAGTATGTATTTCTTAATAAAATGCTCAATAAGTTATTTAAAGGTATTCTTAGTTTAAAGAAACTGCCAGGTTCTTCTCATTTCTATTGTTATGTACATGACTTCTTTTCATTCTGTCGAATGAAGGCTAGATTCACTAATGAACTCCAAAAACATGACTTACTGTTGTAATAATGAAAAATAAAATTATACCATGACATTACTGAATGACAAAATAATCAACTCCCTTCCCTATTTCTACAATGTGTTTTTGGTTTGCAAAATGCTTCTTTGTGTCTGTAAAACAAATAACTACAAGGTCCTTTCTGAACTCTGATTTTTCTCTTCCTCTCCAAAGTTTTTCAATGCAATACTGACAAGTTGCTGTCTCTTGTCCTTCAAGCCACAGTCATTCTCTGACAAATTTTATCAAAACAGATCTGCCTCTAAAGAATTGAGTTGTTGCTTTATAACAAGATTATATTAAAAAACATAAACTTACAAAGGCATGTCAAATATTCTAGAAAAAGCAAAAATATGATTGATGTTTTGGTCTGGACCATATTTTCAACAACAGATATTCTGTAAGAAAGAAATGTTTACACAGCTGAAATGACTAGACAACATCTAGACCACTGTTTGCTTTTTCATTCTTTCTGCAGTAATACATTAAATTGTAAAATTTTGTTTGGGATTATTCACATTTCTTCAGGAAAAAAACATTAGAAATTAATGGCTGGTTGTTCATGACACCTGAAGCATTGCAAGACATGATCTTTCCTGGCATAAATATTAATTCTGATATATGGTAGATTTGAAATATTATGGATAAATCTTGAACCATCTACAAAATCTCATTGGACAAGAAAGTAAGCATTATTATCATTTGGATGCTGAATTATAATCAGTGATCTCTGAAACTTAGTTTAATCTTTTTTCTTTCCAACATTAAAAATAATTTGGCATGAGTTTACACATAAATGTATTTATTAGATTTCAATGCCATTACAAGACTAGACACTTTAGTGACTGTGAAAGACTGTGAGAGAAAGACTTTCATGGACATTTAGTGGAAGAGGTATAAAAAGTAAAATGCCTTTTTATTTGGCAACACTATTAACCACATCTTTTTAAAATGGAAGAGTGTGGTGGGATCCATCCTTTAGTAGCCTTTAAAACCTGTAGAATTAGGACTTGAAGAATCTTTTGAAAATTGAAATAATGTCTGAAAAGAAATAATACTTTAAGAAGATCTTACTCTCTGTTCTTGACATTATCACCTAAGATTTCTCCCTTCAGTAAAAGTCATATATTTTTCTCTCTTGATCTACAATTAATATTCGTTGTATGGAAACATTTGCATTTCTTTTCATCTCATTTCTTATCTTCCTGAATCATAAGCACAGATAAGTACAATTTCCCCTTCATTGGCATGCTTTACATTAGTGACAGACAATCTTAAGCATCAAATCTGATTGCATACTGACTGTATTTGGTTTTAGGCTTAAGTGGCAATTATAAGATCTACAAACAGCAGATGGGTAGAAGAATTTGGACTCTTTTGCCATACCAGAGATGTGCTGAGAATTTTGGCAAGCATATGGACTTTCTGAATGGGCAATGAAAGCACAGGGCATGGGACATATGAAAGAAAATACTGTGAGGTAAAACAAGCTACTCACTCAGTATAATGTGGTGAAGGAAAACAAAAGCAGTACTGAGAGCAATTGCATAGAATACAGGGTCCTGAAAGGATGCAGTTTGTATTGCAGGACAGTGTTTGTGGTGGAATTTCCAGACAGCAAGGCAAATGATTATAAAACTTATCCTAGGTTTATAGAATCATTTAGGTTGAAAAAGATCCTTCAGAGTAAGACAACAATAAACCTGACACTGCCATGTCTACCACTAATACCTACATTGAAAATGATGGACATACATCATGTCCCATGTAACTGTTCATAAGTAATGGTGCACATCAACATCGGAATAATGGAATATAATAATGGAATAATAATGGAAAATAATAATGGAATTCTGTGGGTAACAAAAATCAGTTTCAAAACTTGATGGCTCAAGTTCAGAAACTGCCTTTGAAAGAATAGTATTGTGTTTCTGGGTTATACATGAAGAACACAAAATAAAACCACCTTGATTTTCTGAAACATTCAAGAGTGTACAGGCTA
>WAAE01006263.1:7950-80867 GCA_013400495.1 Nicator chloris | reverse complement strand
CATCCTTGCATGTTTGATTGAGCCATCTGTTCTGTTGGGGTGACTCTTGGATAACCAGTGTAGCCAAATAAACAAGAATGCCTGGTACTTATTCAGGAGTAAATTAGAGTAAGCTTCAGAGAAATATATTTAGTTATCACCAAACAGCAAGAGTAATGCTTTGAGGTGTGAAATTATACCCACTGCAGCACAGTAGGAAAAGAAGATTTGCCCCTGGGGTGGATGCAAAGGAGATGAACTTCAATCTTTTTTATCTGTGGAAGAAAAATGCTGCTCAATTTGTAAACCAGTGAGGACTATGGCATGAGAGGAGAGGGAGCAGGGAAGAGAAGGGTGAAAGAAAAGGCTGAAAAGCTGACCACCAGGAAAAGATTCACTTCTTCACCAGTCTCTCTTTGCTGTCCAAGAAAACACCAATAAAAATGCCAAACTTGTGTTGTCCCCACTCCATGCAGGAATTTTCAGGTCCTTGGGTTTCCTCTCCTCCACAATGTTTTGCTGTTGCATCCCTTACTCACCTACTCCTCTCAGAAAATTTCTGCCCTGCTCTAATCATCTTGGAGACCAAAGGAGCTGCCTTTGGATGATTTAGTGTGCTTTCTTCCTAAATTATTGTTCTGTTCATCATGCCACAAGGATGCTCCAGTTAGAAGAATGTGTCTGAAAGGATCAATGACCAGCTAGGACATTATGGTTAGTGCCTCACAATGTAGCCATTTAAAGCTTCTCAGTGACAGCAGAGAGCAAGCTTGGATTTTCTGATCTTAACACTCAAACTTCCCTGTACTCAGGTAAAAGAAGAGCCTTCACTGCCTGTAAGCTTTGAAGTGATGGGAACATGGGGAGGAACAGAGCTGTCTAAAAATTTCCTTCACCTGCAACTTAAAATTATCTTCTGTGCTGGTGAGGCAAGGACCAGGCCCTGCAGAAGAGAGGGAAGGAGGCCTGCACTGGAGGCAATGCTGTGATTGATACCTTGAGAAAACAGACGAGGATTTGGCCCAGAAATGTATTCAAAAACCTCGTTTGTTTGTTTTGGAGGATAATTCCTGGGCATTGCAGCACAGACACAGATTTATTTGTTGATTTGGTCACCTGAAATAAAGGCCAAAAGTATTCCCTGCCTCCCTCTGCCCACCATGTCCATTCCGATTAGCAGTTAATCCAGTGGATTATCATTATAGACCCTCTTACTATTTTAAATTTGACAGAAGTCATTCCACTTCCTCCTGAGCTTCCATTCCATAAAGCATTTTACTGCTAAGAAAGCAATTACGTTATCATTTTGTAATGATCACCACATTTCCACAGATAACACAAATTCTACTCCATTTGTGAGTAACATGCTATTTTCACTGCATATAACAGTAAACATGGACAGTGGCTATTTGACAAGTTAGCTCTCAGACAGTATTTTAAGAGATCCAACTGTTTCTACCATACAACCAAACATATTTCCCCAAAGCCACTGAACGATTAGCAATTTTTTACATCAGGAGAGACTGTAAGCTGTGAGAGTAAAATATATTTTACTCCTTACTTTGAAATTTTTATGGAAAACAAACAAGCAATCCATCAAGCTGGCTGAGTTTGTCAAGTTACTGGAGACCAGTTAACTGAATGAGAGTCACTGGAAACAGTTGAGTAAATATTTAAGAAGATCAAATGGAGGAACATTTGGTACAGCACAGCTTGCTGAAAGATTGCAAAGATACCAGCATGTTTCAGAGAGGCAGGTCACGCCTCAGAAAATTGCTGGAATTCTTTGAAAGTGCTGTATTGCCACCAGGACAGACAAGGGAAATAGAGTGGACTTCGTTTTTCAAAGTATTTGACAAAGTTCCTTGCTTGAGGTTAATGACCTAAGGAGCCAAGGCACAGTACAGAAGAAAAGTTGCTGGAGTGAAAATTGACTTCAGGGCAAAAACCACAAGGAAACTGTAAATATAATTCGTGAGGTGGGAAGAGAGCTGCTGGTGCATTAGCAGGTGAAAAAATGTAGGGACTTTCCTGGGTAATTTTTGTAATAATAGACTTCAGTTTGGTTGGTTTTTTTTCTTCACTTCTTTCTCTTCGTTTAAGTAATTATTTATAAGGTACTGGATTCATAGCTTGAAGTCTGCAGAACAATTCTTTTAATCCAGGTGGTACCCACATTCCTGCCAATTGGGGTTACCTCCATGCCCTGTTCTGCAGTGAGGGATGGAGGGTTGAGCATGCTGGCTGATTCCATTTGCCCCTGCCCTCCCTGCCCTGCACACTGCCTGAGGTGAAGGCATCAAGTGCAGGTTTTTCAAACAAATGCATTTTTTAAAAATTATGGTCAAAAGTAAACAGTTTTTTTCCCAAATAATTTGTAACCCAAATTAAAAAAAGGTAAACAGTAACCTTTTCACCACTTGCAAAAAACCAATTCACAGATGCTGGTCTCCAGAAGAAATGTTGAAGGTACAAAATCACATGGAGCAAAAGGAAAAAACTAGACCAGAGAAAAATTTCAGTAAATCCCATAAAGAGTTGCATCAAATATTAGAGTACCTAGTTCTAAATAGCTTAGTGGTGATCAATAAGACGTTTTAATGGCTTTAAATAGGAAAGAACTGGAAAGTCGGTTGTCACAGAAAGCTAGTGGTAGCTAGTGGTAACTGTGTACTTCAAAATGCAATTTCCAACACCACTTCCTGATAGAATAATGGTACCATTTATAATTGCTTATTATTTGGGTCTGTAACATCATGTATTAATGATTTATTAACCATCTGTAATAATGTATATAAATGGACCATGAATATAGCAGGTACTTATTACACATGGATTTAATAAAGTTGCATTCCTAAACTAGGTTCCCTTTTCTGTCACTTGTCCACATGCCGTGTTTTGAGACCTGAGTCCTAACTCAGTGGCAAAATCAGGGCCATGGAGAATTCAGAATGAGGTGTTTGGTGCAGAAAGACGTCTGTTCTTTCCTGCTGACCATGTAGATAATAAACAGAAGGATTTAAAGCACCTGCAGTACATGCACCAGTAAACTGTAAATGCACCTTAGCCCAGGTACACAGCATATAAACAGAATAATGTCTTGAAACAAAGAATAAAAAGCACCAATAGTTGCTGAAAAGGTAATGCAATGCTTTATAGTGTCGGAGAGAGATTTTGGGAGCACTTGAAGAAAAATCCCCCGAGCCCCCAGCCCCATCTACAGCCCTGTACAGCCGCAGTGAACAAAGCAAATGTGATTCTGTGTTATAGCACAGGAGAATGAGATAAATCAAGGGAGGTGGTAGTAATGTAAATGTTATATTTATAATGGAAATGCTGATACAACCCCTGACTTACAGAGCTGCTTGGCAGGAGCTGCCATAATATGGAGAGATATCATTTTAGCAGTGTTTGCAGAACTGATCATTGTATCTCTCAAGGAACACCCTGTGCTTGCTCTTCAAGATGCAAAATGCTGGCTATGAATCAGCCAGAATGCCTAAATACATACTGCACAACCCTAACCTGGAGAGAGAGAGGAAAAAAATTATTCAAATACCATGTTTGTTCTTTACATTTCAAAAGCTGGAGGAAGCAATCAAATCCATAGTACTTTCCTCTTCTTCAGGAAATTGTATTAAAAAACTCAATTGGTTCAGGAATTTTTGATTTGAATTGACAATAATGTTCACAAATTCATATAAAAAAACCATCTCATTGCAAGCCCATTTAGAGAATCTGTGGTTCAGAATTCACAAAAAAGTTCTCATGGAACATAAAACAAAGGAAAAAAAAAAGAATAAAACAAAATAATTTTTGAGAAGAGATGGTAGAAATCATTTTGCTTTGGTATCATGTGTGATTTGTCAGAAGCAGACAGAAATTCTTGTTTTAATTTTTGTAGGAAATGTTGCAAGATTTTTAGCTTGACAAAACCTACACAGTGGCAGAATCTGTTGAGAAAGGGTGGCTGATAGGAAGTGTTCTGATGCTGCTGAAGCTAAGCTGTGAAGGAGTTTCCATTAAATTTTATCCGTGTTAAACTGTTAATAGTGAATAAAGCCAAACCTGACAATAAAAAAGTGTTTTGTTTTTTTAATGCAATATTTTCTGCATCCTTGTAAAAGAGGTAAGGGTTTTTATATCAAAATGCTGGGCTAAATGAGGAAATTAAGTAACCAACATTAGAAATCAGAGCTCTGAAAAGAATGTAGAAGACTAAGAGTAAAAACACCCAGTAAACCCAACACCCATATACTTTCAAGTGTATTAGAGCACCTAATTCACAGGAGTCTAAGAGCTGGAAGGTTTTAAAAATACTCCAAAGTACCTATCATGTATATGAAGAAAAACTCAGCCCTAAGAACAGGTACCACACTGAAGGAAGAGCATTTAGCTCTTGAAAGAAGGGAGATGCAGCTCAGCAGTTCTGAGTTCCCCCTGCTAATCACTATGACACCTGTCATCAACAAATAAATAACAGATGAAAAAGATGTAAAAGTTGCTGTGGAGGGAAGAGTATTAGAACAAAATGGTTTTGTACATGCAGTATCTGATAAACTCTGAAGATTTTTTCCATTCCTATCTTCCATTCCTATGCTTTTTTCTTTTCTCTCTTCACGAAAGTCAGGACTAAAATCCATCCCTCCCTTTTGACTTCAACACTGGCTGCTCTATCTGTTTCAGAAGAAGGTGGAGCTTCTGTCCCACTTCAGGATGTGAGGTTGCTAGTTTAGGTACTGATGAGTTCCTCTAACATTTTAAAAGACATTTATTAGCCCAAAATGGGCTTTAGTAGCTCCATGCCATGAGTGCAGTTTGGTGCAGTCTCATTCTCTTTCCAATGGGCCTTAAATCTTACATGGAATGTACAGACTCTTGAAAGAGAACAGACACCACAGAAATTTCAATTAAGGAAAGACAAAGGAAGTACAAAGAAAGCCTTTCCTGTGGGTGAAATACAAAATCAAAAAACAACCTCCTAGCACTGACATTCTTCCCTGGTTTTGCCTTTGACTGGCACATCTGAGTTTTCAATGTGGCAGTATAGGAACGGACTTTGGAGTTTTGCCACCCACCTTCCCCTTCTTGACAGCCAGGTGTGATTTGGTTTCCTCTCAAAAACTCTGTAGCAACCCCAGATCACAGGGTGGGGAAAAAATCCACATGTGAGAAATTATACCAGAAACACTGGGGTGTCAAGTCAGATGGAAGGTTTATCATGTCCTCAAATTAAGCATTTAAGCTTGCATAGCTTAATAGACACTGGGCTTGCTCTTGTGCCTGAAGTTGTAGACCTTCCTGTGCTTGTTACAAGAGCAAGGCCTCAGACATTGCTGTGGAGACAATCCCTTGCACAGAAGATACAGAAAAACACAAATATCACAGCTTATTTTCCATTAAAATTGATTATTGTCTGTCCGTTTGCACTGAGGGCATTTATGACACCAGTGACTCACAGGAAAACAAGGGTTGTAGAGGTGACCGTGTTCATAAAACACTAAAACCTTTACTAACAAACAGGAATGGTGATAAATGTGCTGTGCAAGAGGTATTGGATTTATACTGGGACAAATTAAGAAGAAAGAGCATCAGAGATATACATCTCAGAGCCACTTGAGCTGTAACAGAGCCTCACAGTAACTGGAAATGCCAACTTCTCTGCAGCACTTTCTAAGCTAGTCTTGATCTTCACAAAGAATGCGAGCTGTTGGTACAGAGGATTGCAGCTCAGCTTTTTGCATAAAAATTCATGAGACAGTATCTATTTCAACTATACAGCAGTGAAAAGGAAGGGAGAAAAAAAGTTTAGCCCTACAACGGAGACAGGATTCATTTTGAGTAATGATTGCAAACCAGCGGTGGAAATTACAGATGCTACTTGGTTCACTATTATTTTGCAGCTTCTCCAGTAATATTCAGTGATCATTTATAACAGCATGTCTGATGACTTTCAAAACATAACTGGAAAGGATACTTCTCTGGAGAGTATGGGTACTCAGAGGGGAAATCAATCTCTGCTGCTCAGGGAGTCAGCTTCATGGGTAATATCCTAATGTACGAGGGTAGAAAGGCCCTGCCAAACACAATACAGGCAAGTCTTGTTTGTGTAGGGTAATAAGAAGCCGAGGTGATCCAAAAACCCCAGAAATGGCATTAGTATAAAAAAATTACCAAGTAAACAAAAAGCACCAGTAAAACATATAAACAGTAAGAATGCTCTTTTAAAAAGATTAATTACTTCATGAGGATGAAGACGAATAAGGACTCTTGTTAGAATGATGAAGTTCATGCAGAACCTCGCAGAGCAGACGTCAATAAGTAATGGCAACAACCGCATGAAGTCACTGGCTGCTTTATGGCCCATGCAAGTGGATAGAGAGATCCCTCCTCAACTCATATTGGATATATATCAGTGTCATGTGAGCCACCATATCACACCATCTGCAGGCTCAGCCAAGAGGCCCCAGACTGAACAGGAATGCAGAACTGTCTCCTTACAAGTTTAAGGAACACTTGAAGCAAATACTTCCCCCCATAAAAACCTGAAACAGGCTTTGGCAGAGGAAGCAGGAGGGTGTTTTAATAAAATTTATGTGGTTGCTAAGGTAGTTGAGCAATCATATTAGCTCTGGGATTCTTTGGTTTTCTATTACAGCTTGTAGAATGAAAACAATGTTCAAATTTACATTAAACCACTCTGAAGCCCTCATAGCAAAGAGGACAGGCAAGGATCTCCTCTGTCCCTGATCCCACACCTGTCAGTCTCCTTTTGCTATGGCTCACCTCCTGCTTCCACTCGAGCTCAGCATCTCTGACACATCTCACTGAGGTTTGTCCAATTATTCTGCAACCCAGGGTTGCTCTGAGTCACTGGCTCTGGCCAAACCTACATCTTTCTGGGTATTTTTGCTGCTTAATACACCACTACCGTGGTCCTGGCCATTCATTCATTTCAAGACAAACACATGGTGTACACACACATGCATATCCATTTCAAAGAATGTATTAAGTGCAGTCCCAGCTAAATTGCAAGGTGCAATTTAATACCAGCAATTAACTGTGCACATATTTTTGTACCAGCGAACTGCAGCAGCGCAAGTGCTAGCAGTTAGATGTCTTTTCATATGGTGAAGTTTAAAAATAAATTAGGGTACTTTTGTCATGGCAAATGCTTGCACAAGGTATTATTAGAGCAGTTATTCACACAAACTGCAGACAAAATCCGCACCATGATAGACAGTAGAGGCATCTGGGAAGTAAAAATGCAGAAGAGATAGAAAATATAACCAGGAAATACGCAAACACTTGCTTGGATTTTGGCAAAGTTTACAGTCAGGACCATATTCTAGGTGGCTCTCTGTTTCATTTGCTTAAAAATTAAGTAAAAACATCATAGGGAAAAACTGATTATGGTGTTAGAACAGCACAGTATTCATTCACTCTTTACATTTTATCCTAGATAAATAACTTTGTACTGGTTGCTTTTCAACTTTGAGGGTCCTTCCAAGAGAGACCATTAAAACATGATTTCTTACCAAGAAAAGGAACGTGGAAGGAAATGCACAGGAGCACGTGCTGGAATCCGCATCAATTAATCACAAGTGAGATACTTTGCCATTTTATCCTGCATAAATGTGATGAACTGGATTGCAAACCTGCCACGTATTGATGAATATCATATGGACACAAATGAGTTTGCTGCAGTGGCACCAGTCCTACAGGACTGAGTTCAGGAGGGAAAATGCTTCGGAACCTTAAACTCCAGCTCTCCTGTGGCTCCTCTATGTGTTGTGAGTAGCAGGAATGACTGCAGCTGCAAGACAAGAGGTTCAGTGGCAAGGAGCCAGTGCTGACCCTGAGGAGACATGACAGCCTTGAGCAGGGAGTGTGCATCAAAACAGGGAGCCTGTAGGGAGGGAAAGGCAAAACCATCCCAACACTTCCATGTCCACTCCCATAGCTTCTCCAAGGCCTTGTTTCCACCCATCTGAGCAGACCTGTACACCCAGTGGGCCCTGACCATGCAGAACTGGTGGAGGAGTCAGTGTTTTAGCTGGCTGCAGTTAAAGAGGCTCTCTCCACAAGTGACTGACTGCTGCTGTCATGGTGTCTGGTGCAAGCCTGTATTTTTTCACACTTGAAGCATGTGGAAGTACTCAGAGGTGTATCTACATATTCTGTACCCAACAGATGCAGAAAAAGGTGAAATAAAGACTATAGTTGGAGGTACTGAGCAGTAACCAGTAGTGATGGATAATGGATGGATAAGAATGCAGCTGGATAAAGCACCCTTTTCCTGGGATTACATGCTTGTTCCTAATCACTTCTGCTCACTGATTTCTTCCCCATCTCTTCTGTTTCTGAGAATTTTGCTGTCACCTAAAACAGCTCTAGGAACTGAAGGTCATTTTCTCACCAGGATGCAGGATTTCAGAACTCCCCAGCACACAAAACGGAGTCCTTAATCTGTGATTAAATCTGTTTTTCAGTGGCACCCTACACTTCCAAAGCAGAGTTGGGCTTTTCTTCCTGGGTGGGGCACGATGGGCAAGAGGAGAAAACGTGAGACCAGCCACGACTGTGTTACAATAAGCAGTCTGTTCCAACTGAAGGCTACTGAAAATAACACATTCTTCCATCAGAAGGACAACAGCCCAGGTACCAAATAGTCATCAATATAGTTTCCATGGAAGTCAATAAGACCTGGAAATAAAGCAAAACTATTGGGCTCAACACAAAAAGACAACCCAAACCAAATCAAATGAAAAAAAACCAAACAAAAAAACAAAAAAACAACCAAACAACAAACAAAAAATCAAACCAAACCCAAAACAAATGAAACCCCCAAACAATAAACAAACAAAAAAGAAACACTCAAAAAACAAACACAAATCCACAAAAAATCCGAAACAAAAAAAAAATCCCACAAAAACCAAAACAAAAAAAGCCCCAAACAAACAAAAAAAGTCAAACTCCACCCCCAGTTTAAATGTTTTGCCAAAGCTATCTTTTTTTTTTTTCCATGAATCTCATGACAATTGATGTTTTCTTGAAGCCCTAGCTCAAGAAGGAATGAAACAGTTTTCATTTTTAATTTAAAAAATCTTTCTAGAATTTGGTCATGACAAACAAATAAATAAATAAATCCAGAATATACTGTGACAGACTTGAGAAATAAGAAACCAAATTAAAAGAATGCTGTTTCATTATTATAAAAAACCCCAAAGGTAAGTTAATGTTTAACCTGTGTGATTTTTGAAATCTGATTTACGACCATGAACCCCTCTCCCAGCAATATTCTTCCACTCTGTGAAAGTCCACAGAGCCAATACATAATTCTTTTTCAAATGTCTCCTTGAAACTCATCCTAGAGAGTACAAACCCTTGTCCAAGCTGCACTTGCTCTACCAGGTCTCCTGTAAGGGTTCACTGATACCTTGAATTCTGGTGTCTCACGTTGAACTCTGCTGTCTCATGACTCATCCTCTCCTGCATTACACTTGGGTATTGATGAAAAAGTCACAGTCAAGTCACTGCAACTTAAGAAGTTAACAATAGGTTAGACACCAGTGGTGCTCACACTGTTCCCATGTGGAAGCTTCAATGAAACATTAATTTTAACTGGCTTAACTGACAGGTGAAACTGTGCCATGAATCCCTGCAGTGGTCACACACTTCAGCAGCGAAACTTAGGGTGCCGCAGTTGTTGCACGTGCAGAAGTTGTTTGCACGCCTGGCTGGTATGTCCTGATGCATTTCCAGAACCACAACTGATGGGTTCCTGGATCTCGCTGCATCCTCACTGGAGCCTGGAACACCACCTGCTTGAAGAAGATGCAGAAATAGTGAAATATACAAGGCCACGACCTTAAAGCTAATGGGTTTTCTGACAGGGGTAGAACAGAAGAAGAGTAAATTCATAATGACACAGGCCCTATTGTGGTTTGAAAATTCCATTCCAGCAGTCTGTGTTTTCCTGATGGGGCTTACTGCTGTTAAAGCTGTAATTATTCACGCAGTTTGCAGTATACTGTACATACCCAGAGCACCTTGTGCTAATATATTAGGAACGAGATACAAAAAAACCCCTATCTCCATATTCATAGATGAACACTGCAAGTGAATTGCTGATAGAATGTTTCCTGGGGTGGAAAGAATGGAGATGTTTCTGTTTTATAGGTTGCCAGAGGGAATAGTTTCTAATGCACAACTTGTGCATTTGGTGGAAAATGAGCACAGTCCCAAAAACAACACCCTTAGCTCAAGGTTTTCCATTATTGAGTTGTTTTTATTTTATTTACAATGTAAACAAAAGTGTTGATTATCATGATTCAGCACTCTCTAAGAGAGATGATAGCAGTAAGTAGAGTAGGCAATAAGATAGAGGGACTTCCCACCGCACCCAGGGCACAGCATTTCTACAGATTTCAGATATTTTGGGAATGATATTCCTTTGCCATGCAAGTACACTTAGATATTTCTTGCAACTGATAAGAAGCTCAGTATCGGACTCTCTCTTCTACCCTTCTGTAGCCTTCTTAAAATCTGTAGGTGTTTTTAGGGTTTTTTTTTTTTTAATAGTGATTTTGCATTGTCTGGAGATAATTTAAAACACTTAAATTAATATAGTCTTGAACCAAAACATTCATGCAGAAATTATTACAACTCTGAAGAGATGGTACACACCAGCCTTATCTTGCCAGATATCACCTATTTAGGCACACCTTTGAGGCAGGGTCATGTCTGAATCAATAGTCCCACCAGATGTTGTAGGGTTGTTTGAGACAAGATACGGTACAAAACAAACATCCACCACCACTTCTCACCACTAACAACCTTACTGAATTTTTCATGGGATTCCCTGACTACAATTTGGGCAACAATCGCCTTGCCTGAACTCCTTGTTTTGTGCCATTAACCATAAAACCTTCCACATGTTCCTAATCCACTTGGTGGGAGGAAAGACAGTCCAAAAATTGCCAGATCAGACTTGGAGGAAGTTTCACTGACTTCACTGGTGAGCAGAGCTTGTGCTGCCTCCAGTCTTTTGGGACCACAAGTATTACTTGAAGGTGCTGCAAAAGATCTGGGTTCATTACAGTTGTGTTGGGTTTGTATGGCCAGTTTTTGGCAGCCACATTCTCACTCCCCTGTGGCTGTACAGGGGAGAGAAAATGTAATGAGGAGTTCATGAATTGAGATAAGGGCTGGGAGAGATCACACACCAAATACTATCATAGGGAAAATGAACTGAATTAGATATATTAATTGAATTTGTTGCAAACCAAATTACAGCAGGGTAATGAGAAGTAAAACAACCATTTAAAAACAACTTTCCCCTAGCCCTTCCTCCTGTCCAACTCAATCTCCTCCTCCAGGAGGCACAAGGATACAGGGAATGGAGGTTGGGTCAGTTCATCACATGTTTTTCCTCCAGCTGCTCAGGTAGAGGAGTAATTCTCCTGGTGCACCATGGAGTCCCTCCCACAGGACACAGTTCTCCGTGAACTGCTCCAAGGTGAGTCCATCCCAAGAGCAACAGTTCCCTGTGAACTGCTGCCATGTGGGTCACACTTGGGGTCGGTCCTTCAGGCACAACCTGCTCCAGCATGGGCTCCTCTCTCCACAGGGTCACAGATCACTGCTGGGACCCTGCTCCAGCACAGGCCTCCCACAGGGTCACAGCCTCTCTCAGGCATCCCCCTGCTCCAGCATGGGCTCCTCCAGGGGCTGCAGGTGGCCATGCTCCCCAATGGGCTGCAGGGGCACAAGTTGGGGTTTTTTCCCTCTTTATTCATTGGAGACTGATGTTTCAATAACCATGCAGGATGACATAACTGAGTAATATGAATCCTTCTCTACAGTTAAGCATGATAATGTGAGAGAGGACAGACTGGATCAGAAAGGAAAACCTTGAACTAAGGTTCAGGAATTTTTCAAGGACATGGGTAATCTGGCTTCAAGTTCCCAGATATGTGTGGCCTTGGTCATTCAATATCTCATTACTTGACCTCTAGAGTGAAAGCACCTGGAAAAATGAAAACTATAGAGAAAACAAGAAGAATGGGGGAACTCTGCCACTCTGGTGGTGTAACAGCATTGATCAACAGGACTTGGAAAGGCAGGAATTCCAGACTTGAGAAATCATCAAAAGCAAAAGTAGTCTTTTGTAGTCTACTTACAATTGTTTTGCCTAGCAGCCTGAAATTCACACACCAGCTGTTTTTTAGTTTTGAGGCAGAAAGTGCCACTGTCTGTTCAGGTTTCAGCTGGAATTCAAAGCCATCTAGAAACCACAAGGAAGAAGTCTTCCCACCACTGTATCAGAGCTGCCATCAGCTGGGAACAGCAAGTGTGATCCCATGGGTGGGACATATGTTGGCAAAAATAACCCTGATGAGAAATTCTGCATTTTAGGATGATCTTGGACCACTCTTGACTCCCATCAGTCTGGCACATTCAGAAACCTGTGTGGGGACATTCTGTATGATGAAAGCCTAATTCACCACGGTATGTAAGTATTTAACACAGATACCCTTTCTTACAAGGATTTTGTGTTAAGAATATTTTTTTCCACTAAAATTGAGGAGTTATAGAAATAAAAAATGGCATCATGTACTAACTGGAATACAAAATAAAGAATGCATTTGAGATCTAGTACATGTAGGGAAATATATATATATATATATATATATTTAAGATTAATTTATTTCATATATCCATGCTAATGTGATATTAGCATTTGTATTAAGGACACTTAAGTGCCCCAGTTGAGGCCAGACCCTGTGGTGCCAGGAACTAAACACACCCAGGGGTTAGAAATCATATTAGTTCCTTCCTAAGATGTTCTCAGACAAATAAATAGAGGCAACACTTACTCTCATTTTACAATTGAGCGACTGAGGAACAAAGAAATTAATGATCATTCACAGACCCTGAAGTACACACCTGTGTTTCTCAATCCCGCACCTAAGTGGTAAGGCTATTCTTTCTTCCATATCTTTTCTTTGAGAGTCTTCACATTTTATTAATTAAATACAAGTGACAGTGACTTCAGTCATGATCAAAAGCAATGCACATATTTTCCTTGCCATAAAGGGACTCTGTTGTTCATCAGCTGTAGGTCATATCTATGTATTTTTCCCAGGCTATTGTCTTCCCAGTGTTTGGTGTCTTAGTTCATTCTTTATAACATATATAAACTATGAACTGAAGCCCTATCTCTTGTCCTTAAACTGGTCATAATAATCTCTACCCCCATAAAAAAAATTTGAAAAAAAAAAAAGTCATGGCAATTTATTTGTAGAACTTGGTAAACAGACATCTATTTTCAAAAGAGGATGTCTACACTATGAAGAGTGAGTTCCCCCCACAAAGCATCTGGGTATGTTCCTGGGCAAGACTTTGGCAGATATGGCAGAGGAGATAAGTACTGTTAAAACATTGCAGGAAGTGGGAACCTGTGGCTGACTGCTCCAACCAGCAGAGCAGTTTTATTGACAGATATATCCAAGCGCATATTTGTATATGTTTTGTGGAAACTGGGGACCGTGTCCAAGCCAACAGTAAGGAAAATACAGCTAGATCCAGTGCAGAGTGACTAATTTCTAAGGCTACTCTACAGATTCCAAAAAAACCAAAGCATAAGTGGAAGTTCTTCTCAGTGCCCATCTCAGATTGCTGAAGACATGAGAGGGATGAAACAGTAGAGAAGCTGCAGATATGGACTAAAACTATCTGAAAGATGAAATCCCTAGTAACTTCAACAGCCCTTTGATAAGGTCTCCAGAGAGCAGATGATCAGTAGAGATAACACTGTGAAACCATACAGCATTTCCTCTCTGCCTGTGTTACATATTTAGCAATGTACCATCAGGACTGCAGAGGACAGCATTATTTCTTCATTATACAATATCATGTATCTATTCAAAATTTTCTGTGGAAGATAGGAGCATAATACATTACAAAACTATTTATTTTTCTGCTGCTTCCAATTTTTTTTTCCAGTCACTCCCAGCTTGTTGGTTTCAACATCCATCATACATGAACTTTACTTCAGCTTTCATTCAGACATATCCACCTGTTTTCAAACAGGAAACATTTGGTTACAGCAGCAGAAAAGCACATTCAGACCTGCATCTGAAAATTATTTTGTTGCATGATTTAATTTTTTTTTTTTTCTTTAAAGGAGAAGAGTTTCCCTCCTCTTCAGCTTATCAAGAAAATTCTTAACATTGTTTTGCTATGTTACAGGTCAACATAGGCTTAGCCTAACTGAGGTATAAAGATTGTGATACATAACCTGCTCTGTTCAAATCACTGGACACAATCCCAAGACTCAGGTGGAAATTTGTCTTTCAGACAAATCTTCCTTCTCCTAATGCTGTCTTTCCCCCTTACGTATTGAACTGGTGACCAGAAAATGTAGGGGGAAAAAAACCAACAAAGAGACTCTTGACTCACCCAGCAGAGGAACAGATCTTCTGAACCTTTTCCAGCAGCCCTGACATCGAGGTTTTTACAGAAATCCAATCACATGCTTTACAATTAGAGCTCAGGTTATCAAAATTAATGGCTTGTTTTTCACCATGTCTAGGGTGAAAGGTGACAGAAAACAGCAAACTAACAGAGGATTGGTAAATACAATTGTCAAGCATATGGGCAAAGCACAACAATTAAGAAATGACCATTGGGATTAGGGTCCTCAGAACTACATAAGAACTCTGACAATACAGTTGAAACATGACTGACAGAGGATCATGATTGCTCTGTTTGGAATTTGGATCCTGTAAAGCCCCTCACTGGAGCCCGGACACAAAAGTAATTAAATAAATCAGATAGAAAAATGGCATGTCCTTCACGTTTGGGGCCACAGACACTGCTCATTGTTCCATGACATACATGCAATGAAGGGGAAAAAAGATACATTAAGGAACTCAAGTTATATAGCTCTAATTCATTATAAAGCTCTAATTTCAATGACAATTCTTCAGGCAGACACTAGAAAGAGTTAAAATGGTCCAGTAATTCTCCAGTCTTGTCTGTCTGCCTCCTAATTCCATCATCTGCTGCCATCCAGAGATTCTCAGGTTAAATGATTTGATAACACCTCCTCTGTCCAGAGCAATTACACAGGGAAGCAGAAGGTGCTGAGAATTTGAATGGTGTCAGCACAGGGTGAGACCTGTGTGCAGCCCAGGGCCATTCCCTCACACTGGGTCCTTACAGGAATCCAGGAATTGGATGAGTTGGATTCCAGCTACACAAATTCAACCCACCAGGCAGCACAAAACAATGGGCAAACGCCTGCAAGGGTTGTGAACAATCTGAAGAGTCAAAGGAGGGTCCAGCCTCCCAAGACTATACTTAGTTTTGTTTATCATCAACGATTAACCTTGCTCTAATTTACACCCCACTAAGCATATTCAGGTCACAATCCATTTGTGTGAGGAACAACACAGGATTCAAGATCCAGCTCTTGTTTTTCATTCCTTTAAGCAACAGCTGTCATAAAGTCTTGTTCCAGATTGTATCTTAACACCCTTTGGAGGGATCATGTATTCTGGGCACCAAACCAGCATCAACACTCCGGGTGGGGATAGATGGTGAGAGGAGAAAGACAAGTGGAGGTACAAGTATCTTGCCAAAACCAAACAGCAGAACATCCTGGCTTCTCCCCAGTCTCCACAATTTATTGTCCTTCTCAAAGGAAGGTGGAAACCCAGTGTCGTGGTTTGAAAAAGACAAGTATCTGCTGGGGATGGCAGGGCCTCCCTTGAGAACTCAAACTCCCTCGAGAATTCAAACTCCCTCCCTCTAAACTATTAAAACTTAGAAAAATTAAAGGGTTCTCAGGCAGAGGTAGTAGGGGTAGGAATAACAGTCCTTTACTAGTATGTAAAACTAAACCAAACAAAACAACAACTACAGCATTAACAACAAACGAGAACCAGGAACCTCGAGGGCTCTGCTTCACAGAGCCCAGGGAAAGAGTGATCTCGGTGCTTTCTGGAGAGCAGAGTTGGAACGGTGGAAAATCCCGGTTAGTGGATGAGACGAATCAGCAGTTCTGCGGGGGTAGCTGGAATGGTGGGGTGTCCCCGCAGGGCAGGGGCTGCGGGGTCACCCTTTAGGAAGAAGGAGAGGTGGTGAAGAAAAGCAGCGGCGGCGGCTGAGGCAGGGCCGGGCCTGGCCTCAGCACAAGGGCGGGGGAGACGAACGCAGAACTCCCGAGCACACGGGCAGGTGCTGGTAGCTTCCCCGGAGTTCATGTTGACCGTGAGCTCCTCTCGCACTAACTAAAACTAACAGCCTTACCGTCCTCCTTCTTCACCTAGCAGCAAATGAGACCCCCCCTTGTTCCCCTGTCCCCCTCTTTTCCCTGTCCCCAAACACGAGTTCTCTTCCCCCTCCCAACTTTTGGTCACCTCTTTTGTTTGGGCTAAGTACCTTTAAGTACTCAGTAGTTAGTCCCGTAGCAACTTATGGGAAAAAAAACCTACAAGAAAAGGGAACAAATCTAATCCCCAACACCCAGCAGGGAGGATTCTTGCAGATCTCTGACCAGGTTGTTCTGAATGCTGGAGAAAAGAGTGCTTGTCCTGGTTGTGCAGGAATGGGTAATTATATCACACAGCACAGTCAGCAGGCACATCCAGGAATATGCCACTTAGGAAGTAAAGAAGTTGCAGGCAGCAGTAAGTCGAGCTATTTGCACAACTTGCCTGGGAAGAAATAATACCTTTCTTGTGCAGAAGTACAAAAAGTACATGGTAACACAACGGAAACATGTTCTTAAGTAAACAAGTGTTTAAAAAAAGCTGTTATAAGAATGCAATTGTTGGGCATTCAGGTTAATGCATTTGCCAGGGTTTCTAGAGCAACACAGTGAATTAGCTTTCAGTCATGATGAAATAGAATTCTGTTTTGGCTATGTAGGAATTCAATTAATATGTCTTCCACTCTCCAGATTGCTCACTCTCCTTGACTCTTTTTGGGGGAGAAAAAAAGAATGAAGGAGGTGCAACTCACCATCCATTCAGCTTGACAATGTGGCTGCTAAAGTGCACGTGTATGGACCGACCACTTCACTGCACTTGCAGCACAGCTGTTACCTTCTAAAGGTGAATCTGCTGCTGTACAATGAGCTTGGGAGATGCTGAGTGCTTCAGAGTCCTGTTGGCTTCAAAGGGAAATCCAGCATTTTCTACGCCCTTCCTCCACTCCAGGATCAAGACCTCTAGGAAGCAGTTCAAAAGAGTACTGCAACCTACAACTCACATTTAAAACTCAGGGCCTTTGGTACCTTTTTTTAGGATGCTTTGGACATTCTCCTTTGCCTGCCCTCATGTGTTATGTAGAAGAAACATAACTGGTTTATTAATGCTAACATCAAAGTCACATACACATGCATAGACACATTCTCAGACAAATCCTTCTCTCTATTACAATAAATATCTCATAAAAAATTACATACCCTTAATATATTCAGCAGCAAAATAGCAGCTGTTGCATAGTTTGAGGGTTTTTTTATTTTTAACTTATTAATATGCTGATCAGGTTCTTGTAATCAGAAACAAGGGACATTAATCTCATAAAATATGTAAACTGTATTTTATCTGCAAAAAAAAAAAAGGAAAATGTCAAAGCTGTAGCTTCTTTCCTTTCTTTACTTTGTTTCATGAGGTGAGAAGACATCTGCAACTGGGGTTGAAAGTGACTGCAGGTTACCACCACAGGCTCAGAGCAGTAGATGAGAGATCAAGAGACAACAAATAGCTTTTGGAACATGGTTTAATTTTTGTCCTGATCAGTGCCTGCTCTGAGAGCAGTCCTGAGTCACAGTTCACGTGAACAAAGTTGGTGGGTGCCTCTACACCCACCTTAGAAGAATCATGTTTACAAAAGGCGTCCCTTGTAAACAGAGACCAACAAGAATCCCAGGGATTCAGGTCAGCACCTACAAGGAGAGTGGGACCCTTTTTAGTGACTACAATAAGTATTTTAGAACACCCCTAGACAAGGAGAAGAGGGGATGCCCTTCTCACTTGCTTCCATGGACAATTTCTTCAGAAGACATGACAAAGTTTGTCAAGGAGAGAGGCAAAGGCAGGAACCATGAATTGGCAAGGAAAAGACTCAGGTTTGAGCATCAGTGCTTTGGGGACTTTGGTATCAAATCTGAGGTATTTTAAACAGACTGATAGGGAACAAGAAGCTATTTGGTGGTTTCTGAAAATCTCAGCTTCCACATAGCAAACTGAACGAGATCAAAAACTTGGGGTAGCTATGTGTTTAACCAGTGACTGGTTTAGGAGAAAAAACCCTTAAAATTCAGAACCAAACAAGGCAGAGCTGCATTTTGAAATTAGATTCAACAAATGTTTATATTTTATTGAGCTGAGGACATTGAGATCTTTAGATGTTTTTACACTTTAATCAATATCCTTCTCCAGGTTCATTAAAAACAGGAGTGAATATTTCAAAAACATGAGTAGGGAGAGAGCAATGCAAAAGACACATGAGTTGAATCAGTTGTTTTCTAGCAATGAAATACAATTAAAAATAATTAGATCTTCTTGGACTTGCCATACATCTCTTCAAAGGGAACAGCACTCTGGTCATCTCCACTACAGCCAACCAAGAGATACGTTCACATTGACGATTGTATCAAATCCGGTTTATAATGACCCAGTAGGATTTGTTACCTAATCTTCCATGAACAGATCCAGTCACATAAAGTCAAATCTAGTGAGTCCAGTCCAGTTATACACACAAAAAAACAGAATAACTTTTGCAGAACCTTGGAGGCAACCAGGTAGTTAAAACCTAACAGGCAAACACTGAATTGGTGAAGATAACAACTAAAACTTTTGCTTTGATTCTTCCAAATTGAAGGGTGTCTACAGCTGCAGCTTTTTTGTTTGTTTCCACCACCAATCTGCCATAAATTAGTTGCAAACTGTGCTTTAGATATCAAATGCATACCTGAGTCTGAATATAAATTTTATGTCTAGAGGAAATTTCTGGTTTAATATCCCTGCACAAGAGGAAAACTTTGAGAAAGATGCCCCAGGAACCATGAATTCTGTCTGAAATAAGCATGCATTTTTGCTTGGGATTTTTTTGGCAGAGTGTCTATAGTGCTGTATTAAGTCCAAATCTACCTACCCTTAACACCATTAAATAGATAAATTTAGGAAGTTCAGGATTTGTTAGAAGCCAGATGAACATGTAGGGTAAAATACCTGTAGAAAACTTGTGTTGTCCCCCTTTCCTCAGGAATCTGGTAGCTGTCAAAAGTCAGGATAAGGAATTATGTTTGCCTTTCGTGTGTTCTGCCGTCCTTATGTTCTGTCGTGTGGATGCAAATTGTGACTCATGGTACAGCTGAGAGAGGAGCTTAACAGAAGGTAGAACCAGTGCCCCTGAGGACAGACAAAAATGCAGAGGCAGCTCTGGGCTGTTCTTTAGGCAACAAGACACAACAGCTTCTGTAGTCAACAATTCAGGTTGTCAGTCAAATAACAGACTCACACCCAGGCCTGCTGTAGTCAAAATGTAGCAGTTTCACCACTGAGTGCCCCACACTGACTTCATATCTTTCTCTGAACCAGAACTGTAGCCATAGGAAGAAAATAAATAAAGGATTAAGTTGAAGTGAAAAATTTGAAATGGATTTTTTTTGGAGGGTGCATTTCTGTAGAAGATGTTTTATATCTGATAACCTTGCTAGACCAATCATTTATCCACTATGGTCACTGAAATGAAAATCAGAAGACACTTATGAGTTCTGTTTGCATATTTACTGGTTTTGTCCTTATTTACAGGGTGCTGGTGAAATTTGTAGAATATAAAGCCAACACTGAACCCAGAAAGAAAATGTTCTCGGTTTTCAAATCTTTGGGAAACCCTGGTAGACCAGCAAGTAAAGGCACTCACAGTGAGGACAGTAAGGACAGTAAGAGGCATTTAGCCTCAGACCTTGGGCTGCCACTTGCTACTTTTACACAGATGAGCTCCAGAGTTCCTGAATGAGATATGACAACAGCTGAATAATTCCAGTTCAGGTATTGGCACACCTGCAACCTCTAAGGTTTCAAGCTACACAAAGATGCTTAAAGACTTGCTCAGAAAGATTGGTATCTAGAAAAATCCAGTGCTTACTGATAAGGCAGATCTTGGTCAGTCACACCCATCAAAGAGTCTGAAAAATGTTACTGATGACCTGTGGAAAACAAAGCACTGGAACCAGCATAAGATGATTGCAGGAATGATGACCTCAGAGTGAGAAGAGTGATCTTCCTGCACAAACATTTCCTAAAGTGATGTCCAAACAGCAACTTTGAAAATGTTTTCAAATATCAGCCAGGAAAAAAGGGGTTGGCAAGGAAGTTAAATACAAAGGAGGTGGAAAGCAACCTAGAAATACATTATTCATTAATCAGACCAGAGAACTGGACGCTGAGGTCTTATTTTCTGAGTACCAGCATGAAAAAGAAGGAAGGAAACTACAACTATAGAAATACCATTCATATATTCCTGCCTGAAGTCATCTCCAGGACACTTGTCTGCTTTGCTGGTGAAACTGGCTTGATCCACAGCAGAAAAGTGGTTTACAAGGCTTTTGCAGGCCCTACAAAATCTGATGATCATGAGAATCAAAAGAAGGTGCAGAATTTCACAAAACTGAAGTAGAATCAAGTTCTTTAAAGGTACTCAAGTGGTCAATGGAGAAGACACAAGCTTTAGTGTCTAGGAGAGAGGTCCAGGTAACAGACTCTGATAAATGACAAAAATTTTGCGTAGCTACAAAAAGAAATCATATTCCTATTTCCTCAAAGAATGCAACAAATGGGATATTGAAAAAGTAAACTGTATTACAGTGTTCTTTGCACATCCTTTGTGAGCTGCTCCTGTTTAAGCTCACTAAAGACCTCAATGAAAATATAAAATCTTAAAAATAATCTCCTGCGTTCTGCGCTTGAAATAAAGGATACTAATCAGCCCAGCAGACTTCAGCAAGGAAATATAGAACTCTTGAATCACACTCATAAGGTTGACTAATAATATGGCACAGTGGTCTCCCTTGGGCTTGTTGCATACGCAAGTCCCTGTGTCTTTTTTGAAGTGCCATACTTTTAAACTATGTCAGGAGAGCAAAGGACTTTAAAATTTTCACAAATATTATATATATATATATATATTTAATTTGGACAAACATAGAAGCTTTCTCTCGGATCCTTCAGAAGTTGCAGAAGTTAACATGCCATCTGGATGTCCCTGAAGTGTAACAACAGAAACTTAGCAGCTGCTGTTATCAGCCTTCTGCACCACAAAGGCAAAATTCAGACTTTGGACTCAAAAAAACCCCCATTTCTTCTCACTGTTAAGACATTCCAGTCTTAATCAAGGGCAGTCACACAGAGGTATTTTGAGATGCAAACCTAACCTGCTGAGTCAGAAGTTGTGAGTGAATAGCTAGTGCCAAAGACAATGGAAAGGAAAGGAATGGCCATGCTAGCAGTGCCCAAAGCTGTGTCCAGGCTCAGAAAATGGCTCTGTGCCTGTGCTGATCACATCACTGTGGATTTATGCATCTGCTACAGATTCTCAACTGCATCAAGTTGTAGCAGCTGTAGATCTGTACAGTCAGAAGGGCTGAGAAGGAGGAGGTGAGTGTGAGCCTGCTCCTCAGAGATTTTGAGAAGTGGGAAAACCATCTCGATGTTGGAAAAATAAAGCTAAAGACATCACTACCAGAGGCAATAATGTGGCTTCCCTTAACAGGCATTTTTAACCCACAGAACATCTCATCCTTAGACAGACATCTCAAGTAGGTCACTGGCTTGTGCTCTAGAAAGATTTATTCCTTTCCATTTCCTACAAAAAGAAACCCAGATGATTGGCTCAGATTTAGACATCTAGAATAAAGTGAGCTAAGATGCCTTCATCATAAGAAGATATGATAATTTGTTTTGTTATTTAAATAAGGAATAAAAACATTATGCTTCTGCGAAGAATCACTTTCTGCCTGGCAAACAATTCTGGTGTTACAATGCAGAAAGATGGTTTCCTTAGGCACATGAAAATTACAGATACCTCAACACAGCTGTAATTCATTGAAGGGCACCACATCTGAACAAAGTCTTCAGGTATAAGTAATGCTAAAAAGCAGCATTAGAACTTACTATCCAAATTGTACCAAAAGCTGAAATTTTGGTCACATTGACTCTGCATGATTAAAGTATCTAGAGACAGAAAAATTGTCCCTTAGCAAGGGCTATAACTCCAGACCTCTGACTGCTGTAATTTGCTGCATCTCCATTGACTCCAGCATGCCTCTGCTAAATTACCCTGCAATGACTCTGCCCATTCCTACCAAACTGTGGTGCTCAGCTAATTATCAGAACACCCACTTTGTTTTACATCACAGGAGCAGCTGAAGTGGTTTGAGAGTCCATTCTTGCACAGAAGTTCTCATGCAGCCTTGACAGCAACAGACATGTTTGGCTGGTCAAATACTCCAGCTGCTCCAGCGGCAAATACTCCCTCATTTCTGTAATTATTTTATGCTTTTAAAAAACTTTTATTTGATTGGGTGTTTTGTTTGCAGTATTGTCTAATGAACAGCAGAGGATGCACAAAGAATATGTGGACTGAAGCTTACAAGGTGTCAGGTACCCTACAGGGTCCAGCTTCTGTGCAAAGCCAGAGTTTCCTTGGCTTGCACACCTTGCACACCAAAGGCAACCAGAGAAATTCTGGTTGCTGCTCCAGGTTCATACACTCCCCAACGGGATGGACAGAAACTAAATAGCAACACCTTTCCATGACTGAGTCCTTTATGTAATTTTATCAGTGTTAACTGTGCTCCTTGTCATCCATACCAACACCTGAATGCAGGCAAGTTTTCTCTTAAAACAAAATCTGCCTCATGCAAAAATTAACACATGCTGTTTTGTCTTAATTTTGTGAGTGTTTGAAGTAGGCAGTAAACTTGTCTTATTAGTCAGTCATTGGTTGTCATCTTTCTGATTACAGAATGAAACACTAAATTCAAGGGGTTTCACCATGAAAAAAAAAAAGCATAAACCGATGAAATATCAGCATGACTTTGTTCAGCTTCATGCTACTGAGTTAGCAAAGAAGCTGTCCAAAGTGATAATTTAGTGAATCTAAAAACAAGAGATCACAAAAACTTATGGGTTAAATAATCAAGCAGGAAAAACTACTTATCTTTGGAACTTTGTATGTCTATGTTTAAATGGGCAATTAATTTTCTGTGTTTCCTGTGTTTGATATCAATGAGGAGGCTAGCAAGGATGTCCAAAAGGAAAGTAGTATCATGAATTAGCATGGGGGAAGCTGCAGCTTGTTGCTTATTCAAAATTTGATCATGAATAGCCTAGAACTTCAGGTTTAGAATTTTTTTTTTCTCTCGGATGTTATTTCTACCTTAGCATATGGATGTGGAATCTGGAAATCCATCAGAAGTATCGGCAAGTGTCTAAACACTTTCAAAAACAAATTGCTAGAAAAATACTTGATATTACAAGGAATAAATTTATGAAAAATGCTGAGATTCCTCAGACAATCAGTCTTAAAAATGATCAAGTAAAAAAATAGAACTATCTGGAGTATGAGCTAATAATCAAATCAGAGCATCTGCCATTGCAAGTGTTTTGAAATGCTGTGAAAAGGCACATACAGAGGGGTTTAACTGGCAAAATTGTCAGAACTTCACAGCACAGAGGCTTTGGAAATTGCATCCCATTGCTGAAATAACTGACTGAATTAACTTTAAGACACAACTTATGTTTCTTATGGCAGGAAGGATCCAGATTCAAATTGTGGAATTAAAAAAACTAGAATCTCCTGAACAGACCAAGCATGTAAAGACTTACAACAGATACACAGAGAGAAAAGTCTTACAAATTTTTTCTCACCAGGCTTACTGGTAAACTTGAGGGCTAAATATGTTCTCAGAAATATTGATCAGCTGACAAGTCAGTTGTGAATAGAAAAGCAGCAAAACCTGTTATTTGCAATGAATTTATTTTTATTTATTTTTAATGCTTACCTTTTTACAAATTATATTATTTCTCCATTAATTGAAGAATGGAAATTGCTTTTAATGTTTTATGTTTTTTCTTTCAAAAAAAAGTCAGTAAAACCAAAATTTATATATATAACAAAAGTGAAAAAAAAAAAGCTTATTTTTCTGATCTGGAAAGGCAATTAAACTAAAAATCAATTACATTTCTTCTAAATGGAACACAGATGTTAATATTTTTGTTTTGGAACAGATGCTTCTATATCATTGGTTGTTCTGAAAATGCTAAAATAATCTAACCTTTCCCTCCCATCCTAATAAGGAGTGTGAACACTTCTCTTTTTTAATTAAACGTTGAAAATATTGAGATTTATACAGACAGACTTGGCAGCTTTTTCATGTTTACTTGGACTCTGAGATATATTTTTATGTATACCTCCGTATGTAAACCAATTTTTTTTTTTACTAAATCTCTTTTATTAGACATGAATCACACACTGGTAATGTCAGAAGATCTATTCTCTCACCACTTAAAGTTGTGTAAATTTGGAATAATCACTGAAATAGGCAGAGTCACAGAGATGTAAAAACTACAAAAGAAGGGTATCGTCCAGGATGCTTAAAATACCTGAGACATATGAGTAAAATCACTCCTGCCAGTCAACAACTCCAGATCAGCCCCGACAATTAGGCTGGAATTTTATTTTCCTTTTGCAGCTTTGTATTGGTTTTTCATTGGCAATATGTTTCACCCACATAATTTATTCCTTTGTAAGTGCATTTTGTCACTGCCAGTTGTCAATAGGTCTGCACTGCAAAATTCAGACCCAGATCCCAATTCAGCTAGTGTTCTATTCTGCCCTGAATGAGACTTCTCTCTTGAACTATCATGTAAATTGAGAGCAAACCACAGCATGTGGATTTGGACTCAGGTCCAGCCTCAGCTCCCATGGAGTCTGGTATTGTTCTAATTCCAGGGTTTAGTTCCAGACTTCTTGTAATTTGGGCTATTTAATATCTACTAATCCTTCATTTTTATTTGTGCATGTGTGTATGTTTCATTTCAGACTTCAGGAACCTATTTAGAGAGAGAAAAAAAAATCACACCAAAACAAAACAGAGGGAATCTAGCAAATCTTTTGCATTTTTTTTTCCATCAGCAGATGCAGGGAAATGACAGATTGGGGGGAAAAAAAAATATGTGGGAAACAGCTGCAGAGTAATGTTTAAACACCCAAGACCAAACAAAGGCAGACAGTGCTGCTGTGAAGGGCGAGCTTCCATCCTCAGGACGGCGAAGCGCTTCGTGAAACCATCTGGGACAAAAGAGCATCCCGAGGACGCTCGCAGCCTCTCCGACCTGCCCGCGGCGCCGGGGAGATGCGGGCACACGCTGCGGAGGCTGGAAAGGGGAGGAAATTCTTGCTGCCTGCAGCCGCGGACACGCCTGCCTGGCGAAGGAGGACGGGAGCCCGTCACAAAGGATTTCCTGCCCACAAGAAGGGCTTTGTGCTATTTGTAAGGTGCGCCGCTCCCGGTGCGATCCCGCTGGCAGCGGGTCCTCCTCCAGCACCCTGAGATCCAGGGAGTTGGTGGCGAACGGGAGGTGAACCAGAGAAGAGCTGTGAGGACAATTAAAGCGCTGGGAAACGTGCCTGGTGGCTTAAATAAATCAAGTCTTTCTCTGTGGAGAGACACGTGAAGAGAAGATGAATTAATTAGAGATTACAACCAACTATGAGGGATAAAAATTTGGTAATCGAGAGAGGTTTTGGTCTGGAGACAAAGAGATGTCGAGGTTTAACATCTACTGAAATTGAAGGCAAAACAACTTAGAGCAGGGGAAAAAAAAAAAAAGCAGAATTATTAACTGCTAGGCAAACACACCATAGTGAGATTTGAAGATTTGCACTGAATTTGCCCCATAAATACTGGACTTTTTCCCTTAGAAGATTGGCTGCAGATTATGCAGGAATTAATTTTAGCAAGTTCAACCACATACACTGCAAAAAGTGTTGGAATAAAAGATCAAAATAGGCCCTCCAAGTTTTGTAAACAAGAAGTCCAACAAAAAGCAGCTAAACTCACATTCCAGGCTCCTGAGGACACATTGCAGGCAGGAACGTGACATGACTTTCCAAAGGCTGAATGACAAATCTGTGTCTAGACCTGAAGAGAGACCCCAGGATTCCTGACAGGAATGTTCTTTGTCCTTGCCATGTTTCCATCCTGCCCTTTTTTCCTTTAAAGAGCTTATATACTTCCTGTCCCTCTCCCTTCCTCCTTTCCTCTGTGCTTGCCACCACATCCATTCCTGCCTGGTATCTTCTGTGTCCCTCCTCCACCTTTTCCCATTTTTCTGTGGAGCCTCTGGAACTCTGCATTGACATCTTCTGCAGAAGGACTAGGCTGGTGCACACCCAAGCTCTTGGCCACATTTTCTGGGAGACACCCACGGCTCATAAATATCAGGCAAAGGAGGTATGAGAGAAAAAGAAGGTTATTACTGGTCTGAATGTCATAGATTGTGGCCAAGTGGCTGTGTCAAGGAGAGTGAGGGCTGCAGTCCCTCCCCACCAGCAGTCAACATCAGAATTCTCAACGGCAGCGTGGAACTGCTTGTCCAGAAGAAGGACACAAAGAACTGTCTGGGCCATGAACCATCCTGTAAAACCTCCTTGGTGATTTGCCTGGCTCCTACAGAGCACTCTCCATGACCACATGAGGAGTCATCCCACCACTGACACCACCCCAACCATTCTTCTGCAATCCTACCACAGGGAGTGGCCCATCAGAGCATCTGAAAATGAGGATGAACCCACAAGCAGCTTCAGCATCGGCCCTCTTAATTTTCCCAGTTTCTTCTCAACTTATTATACACCTTGAAAATCTCAACCTTGTCTATTCCTTTAAACAGTCACTTTTCTTCTATTTCCAAACCCTCAGATCAGTTCTGTTCAAAAGAAGAACATATTAATAGCAACTTCTATATTCCCTCTAGGATACTCCCAAGTCTTACTGTGTTTTTAATCTTTGCAGAGCCCAAAAAACCCACCACATCAGGTGATGTGAATACCAGGGGTTTTTTCATTTCTTTATGGACACGACTAGTTAGGAGTTCTGCAAAGATTAAAAACACCATTCAATAAAACTATAGATTTGAAAAAGGTGCATCATGATGTGATTAACAGGGGATTCAAAAGAAAGAAAAAGTAATATTCCTGACATCCACAGAGTGGTAAAAATCTACAGAATAAGTGGAACAGCATTGACCTGCTCTTTAATAACAGCAAGAGATAAAATAACCTCTTCAAAACTTGGAAGGCATCAGAAGCAGAAAGATTAGGCTGAGATTTTTGCATTTCCAGATTGCAAAGAAAAAGAGTCTGTTTAGTTGGTCTGGAACCACCTAAGAAGTAAAACTGTGAGAATGGAAAGCAGAACAATGTGTTTTGACCATAGGCTGCAGGCTGATCATCAAGGAGAAGAGAGGAATTGAGTTTCTCATGTGGACTGGGGGAGCAAAAAAGTGCCTGCATCACATGCCATTTAAAACTGCAAGCAGAGTGCCATGACTGGTGTGTCATCTACATTTTCTAACTTCAGTTTTCTCAGTTTGCATTAAGGATACATTCAAAACTCACTTCTTTAGAGTTTTGTTTTCATCTTGCTTTTTGAGTGTGTTTTTCCCTTCCAGCACACAGTAATCCTTCTGGCGTGTTATATAACAGAATATTCTATCCTGGGAAAATATTTTTTGTTCTTGTTTGCAACTTTTCACTCTTTTCTAAAAAGTTATCCTCTTTTGGGGGTAAACACAGTGAAATAGAAAATGACAGGCAGAAGAGATGTTTATTATTGCACCTTTTGAGTAAGTCACAAGACAGTGCCATGGTCTTGGCCCATCACCACAGAGAGTATCTTGACCATTTGCTGTGACTCTTTGTAGGCTGACACATTATGAGACAATAAAGCTCATCAGTGGGTGATGATTCTGTTCCATGGCAACTTCCTCTGTTTCAAATCATTATTCTTCTACACTGGAACTCAAAGAAAATGCTTTCATAAAAGCCTGTAAATGCCTGGTTTCAGGCATTTCTGTTACCTGGTGACTAGAGTCCTTACCCAGAATTTTTTTTTTTCCCATTCCAGATCACTCAAAATGAAGTGTTTGTTTTCCTCACTACAGTCGAAGCATAATCCTCTTCTCCCCACTATTTCACTCTAATTTTTTGTCCTAAGTGAAAGCATTGTGGATAACAGCAAGTAGTTTCTTCCATCAGACTCAACATCAAAACAAGAACCAAAAACCCAGTGCTTGCTTTACTGCAGATACACAGTTTACCCTCATTGAAAAAAGAACAAATAGAGTTTTTTATAAGGATAATCCTACAGAGTTTGCACAAATAACTGCTGACTTAAACTGCAAAAGAAAGAAAAATCAGACAAAATTAACTGTGAGTTGTTAAGTAAATCCACCATGAGGATAACACAGACCGAGCACCGAGTTGCAATTCTGAGTCCAGTGAATGTTTTCAAAAATAGACTGTGGTCTTTGAGACTGCATTTGAGGGGGTGGTGGGTGTGTTTCTGGTTTTCCTTTATGAGTAAGAGACCCTGACATTCTTGGACACCCTGATCACTCCTTGTTTTCATCTTCCCTTTGCATATTCTGCACCCTTAAGGAGAAGAACCTTCAACCAACACCAGCCTTTTCTGAAGCATGTGGCTTCATAACCTCTGTAGCACATTTAGCAAGTGGAATATTGCATGAACAGCAGGGTAAATTTATCTGTAACAGGTGATGAGTGCTTCATTTTGGGTCAGACCTATCCTGAAGGATGAGGCAACCACCATATTCTTCACATAGTGTTTTTGCTGTACTGCCCTATCTTATCAAAAAGACTCAAAGGCATGAAAGCTTAGACTTTCATCTCCATGGCCACACAGCACCACATTCAATTGTCTCAGCCAGATTTTTGCTTTCCCAGCCCTCTGAGACTCCTGCAGTTGAATTACACAATGTCTTCTTGAGCAGCAGCTGTGCGGCAGGAATCTTCAGCCCACAGAAAGGCTTGGGAGACAGACTGCTTCCTTACATGTGGTTGCTGTTGTCAGCACATAAATCAGCCCCTGAGACGTAAAGTAGTCCTGGTCCAGGGGAGGGTGCCTTGGTTGGAGAGGAGGGACAACTGTTCTATGCCTGCCTGAGGAAAACAGGGAGCTGGGAAAAGTCCATGAACCCAGAAGTTTATAGTTTCGAAAATCTCAAGGTACTTTTTGTGATAGTGTAATTTCCTCAACAGACAATTCCACAGGAACTTGCAGAACATTTTCAGGGTGTGTTAGCCAACTACAAAAGATGGGCATCATGAGGTGCAGAATACTGCAGACACAAAAGAAGGATCCCACAGGAGATTAGGAAGAAACTTGTAGTACCAGACAGTTCCTTGTGGGCAGACACTGTCCATATGGGATTTCAAAGGAACTTTTCCTACTTCTTCTACTGCAGCAAAATTATTTTTTTTTTCCAGGTCTCCAGGGGATTACAAAACATATCTGATTGTCAGAAACATTTAAGGGTTTCTTTCCATATCTCAGTCTTATGGACCAAAACAATAAGAGAAGATCTCTAGCAGATGCCCATGGAAAAAAGACCCATTGTAGAAGGAAAAAAGATGCCTGGTGAAGCACTGGAGGTCAAACTGCATGCACAACACCTATGTGAAATTTCAGCTGTCCCTTTTCTGAAGAACAGCTGCTTCACTGAAAGCCTGCACAGCCCAACAGGAGTCCCTGATTTCCATCAGGCATCATGGAGCAAACTCTTGGCATAGAGCAGGATGACTTCCTCTCCCAGACAGAACAGAAACAGATTCTTGTCCTCCCATCTTCCAACCATTTAGAGCTGCTTTAAAAAAAAAACAAAAAACAAAACCCTCCTTAACTGCTATTTGTCTATACTAATCAAATAATCTTGGACTCTATCAAAGAAGCCAAAGATGCTTGAAGGCTCTTTGTCATGCACAAAACTGATTTCAGTGTTTTTATTTTCAGCCTTTAGTTTCTCAGCAACTGCTTTAGCAGCACCTTCAAGTTGATCAGCCTCAACTGTTGTCAGCTTACAGCATCTCAGTTTGCACGCCCTATTTAACTGCTTGAAATTCAGAGGTACTGAGCACCTGGGACTCTGGTGGAATTTGATGAGATCTGTGGTTGCTTCCTCACCTCTGAAAAGTGAGGCCCATAGGACTTCTTTTGAAGATATCAATTGCTATCCTCTATCCTGGCTCTCCATATTACTTCCAAACAAGCAGCTATCACTCCATGTGCTGGTAGGTTTGGCTTCTGAATGTTAAGTGTCCTGATCAAAGACATCAATTTTTAGTCCAGCTTCATCTGTTTAAAAGGGACAGGGATTATATTACCTTGCAATTCCCTCTTAACTTTGTTCTGTTTGATATAAAATATGAATTATTGACAGAATCACCCCAATCTGTCACATTTGATAAGACATACATACCATGGAATACATTAAATTGAGAATATAATTTTAGAAGCACATGCAAGAGAAGCTGAGAGAGAATTAATTTCTAATTCAGTGCATGAAACAAACAACAATGAAGAACATTATGAAGCTTTGTGGTTTAACAGTAGCACTGGAAATGAAAGGTTTCAATGAAGTCTAAAAGGGCAAACTACAGTCCCTTGTAAAAAAAAAACAGCTGAAAAACATGCACACAAACACACACATAAAGTTCAACTAGCAACTTTGATTTAAGAACTAGATTCCAAGGTTTCTAGTCGCGTTGAATGGTACCTTCCCACAAATGAATGATCCATTTGAACCAACAGGACTATTTGTGGAACAAGGTACTATTCAGCTCAGAACTAAAGTGAAAGGAATCAGAATCCATCCCGAAGTTAAAAGAAAACAGGAAATTCCATATCTCACAGTAATCAACATGAAAAAAGAGTCAGGACTCCCCAGTACTTCCCACACTAAGATATTCCAGCCATCCCCATACACCAGCCTCCAGTATCCCATACAATTGTTAACAAAAAATCTTCTCCACTGGGACATGTTGGTATTTGCATATGGGTGTCAATTAGTGAACTCAGCAGAGATCAGGGTTTCCTGTGGCAGGAATGTAATACTGGATCCTCCGAGGAGGTTACGATCCACAGCACAGCCAGCCAAATGTGTGCACAGGAGAGAACCGTGAAGTTTCATCTGAACAGGTTACCAATACCACTGCTGCTCATTCTTCCTTGCTGACAGAGCCACAGAAAGTTTTTACAAGTGCAATGTGTTGTTCTCTTCTAGCTCAGTTGCTTTGCTTGGGAAACCTTCTGAAGATAGCTTCTGGCTCTTTCTCTCCAACCCCAGAGAGATTTTATTTGAATGAGGAGTGAAAATAACAAAAAAAAAAGCACAGTAATCACCCTGCCCTTCATTTGAATTTCTCAGTTCTCAAAGTTTCAAGTACACTTTAGGAAAGGTGATAATTTTTTAAAGTTAGATTTGCCCTCTCTTCCCATGCAGTCAGAAAGACCTGAAAAATCTTTACCTCAGGACTAACTACATTGCACCCATTAATGAGATCTGTAAGGTACACATATAATTGACTGGTCATTTTGCCCTGTTTTCTGATCAGGATAATGAGTACATCTCCTTTCTATAGCTTTTCTCAGCACTCTCTAAATGTGTCATATCACTAATAAAAGGGGTATGAATTTCTGTTACTTAACTGGGTAAGACTATTAAGCATGTGAGCTAAAAGTGCAGTGGAAATTACATATCCAATAATAAATTACGTCAAATAACAAAAGAAACTCACTATCAGAATCTTAAAATATCTTTATCTCAGAATTTTGACCATTATTGTGCTCATGTATAGGTAAGTACAATTTCAGGCATACATTATGTTCAATCAAGTATTGATTGCCATTTATCTTCTGGTTGCAATGTTCTTCATTCAAAATTTTTCTCTGACCAAATTGCTTACCAAAAAAAAAAAAATCTGTGAAAACACAAAATTGCTCTCCTATTCTTTCTGACGGCACACTGACAGGAGTAATGCACAGCAAATCCATGAAAAGACTGGCTTATAAAACACACCTGCAAAAATTCCTGGCTGAGTTAAGGTTAAAGTTTAGAACTGGTGGGTATTGAGCAATTCATGCTACAAATTTTAATCTTTATGGCCCAGCCTCCAGTGAAGGAAAACAAACAGCAGCAAGGTGGCCTTGAGATGTTCTTAGAAAGGCAGAAGATCTGCTCCATGTCGAAGTGACCTATTTCAAGGTGAACCTTGGGAATAAGATGAGAAAGAGTCATTTATTCAGAGCTCTTTCCAGAGGGTGCCATGAAAGAGCTCTTTAGAGTCAGCTTCAATCAGCTGTGAACAGTAGTTTCCTCCACAAAAAGGCTGGCTCCCACATTTTCACACCACATTGTGTAACTTCAACTTATATTTAATTCATTTTTCCCTTCAGACTACAGAGTATTTAGCCATCTGTGACATCATTACACCAGCTACCAGATTCCCTTCTCTGCTACAAAGGCTGACAATTCAATAAACCCTAATTAACGACCTTTTAAAAAGGGTCCAGATTAAGAGTAATTAGCACACAAATGAGTAACACTCAACATTCCGGTGATATACTGGTTTGATCAAATTCAGCATACCTTAGGGGAGATATATTGAACACCAGTATGAGGAATAATCAGATTTATTGCAAGAAAAACACACAACAGACATTTTTTATTTGTATGCTCACAATTCCTTATTAATTGAAGATTAACCTCAGGAAAAAAAAAAAAGGTATTGTGGAAAACAGGTAAGTCCTTTAACTAATCGTGATTTAGAAAGTAAAGAAAACATTCACAGAGCTAAGTGTCAAGACAGACAAGACTGACTGAGTAAAAGAGATAGGTTATGGAGAATAGAATATGTATAGAGAAACTCTACACTTACAGTATTTACCAAGAGTCCCAGGCATGGGCATCTCTGTGTCTGTGCACACAGTGGGAAACATATTTGCCTTTAATCATGTCTTCCTGATGAGATCTGGGTAGCCAGGTAGAAAGTGGGGCTTGTAAATAGAGCTGCCTACCCTCAAACTAGAAAGAGAAAGGGCCCACCAAAGAGTTCATGCTGACCGTCAGTCAGAAGTCGTAGAGAAGCAAAGAAGACATTCTAGAACATTTTAAACACATGTACTGTGAAAATTTAACAAAAAGAATGGTGAAATCCTTCCATCCTGGTGGAGGTTTGCTCCAACAATGGGTGAGAAGTGTGCAGCACATAGGTGCTATTGCGTTCTAGTCCCACATTAAGGTCTAGTCCCACATCACCAGGAATGGAGCCTTTCCATCATGGAAACAACACTGCCAGCATGATACAGATCTCTATCCAAGTGCCTCACTGGACCTCTTGGACCCTGATTGAGGCAGCACATCGAAAACACATCCTGCCTTTCCCTCTCCACCACTGCAGGCCAGTGGGAGAAGGAGAGGAGTGCTATGAGCTTCACCACCTCTCCCACGCAGCACAGGGTGACACAAGCAGGACCCAGAGCACACCAAAGCAGGGAGACAGTGTACAGAAGTATCACAGAGCAGGGAGCTGTCAGTCTGCTGGCCCCAAAATAGACGTGCTACCTGAACTGTTAATACAGGCCTTGCTGTCAGATATCTCAGCATTTCTCCTCAGTGCTGGGAGACTGCACCCCTGTGACATCCCAGCAGGGTGTGGAGGAGGGGGAGTTAAACCTCATCCTACAGAAGGAGGCAGATTCAGAGCCTTGCCTAAGGTGGGAATGCCAGCCCACTAAACTGTTGACTCCACATTATGTTGCAGTTTTACAACTCTCATTATTTGGTCTTATGCTGAAAATTCAGACACATTATTAATGTAATTTGTTTCAAACAACACCAGCTGGTTGTGATGAAGCTCTCATTAAAATTTATCACCATGATAGTGTATAAATATATACATATATATTTATATATGTATCACAGGTGGGTCATACCTCTCCACAAATTTGGCTGTTACAAATAAAGTCAATTCAGTGGATGTAATTGAACCAGGTAATGGTGGTAAACAAGTAACAATTTGAGTTTCTGCCGACTGGTGTTGTCCTTCTTCATGCATGACCTTGCAATCTCTGCATGAATGTCCCCTCTTGGTTTTTATGTTGCAGTAATTTGGCGTAGCCAGAAATCTGCAGAAGACACCATCTCTCCACTCAGGGGTTACGGAATGAGATCAGAGAGTACTTGGAAATGGACAGAGCCACACTGAGTCCCAGTTGAAGGGTGGCTGTGCTCACCCAGCCCCTCCAAGGTGCTCGCCTCTGGCACAACACAGAGTTCAGCCTGAAGGCTTGAGTTGAGGGAAAACGGGTGAGGAATTCAAGCAAAGACTCAGTCTCAGCAAGATCATTTCAGAGGCTTCAAAAATGGCCTTAAACCCTCCTGGCCAACACTGTAGATAAGAACAGATCCTTCCTCTTAACCAGCATCACCCCTACAATTAAAGATGCACAATGTCTATGATGGATGTCCTATTCTGCCTGACCAGCTGATTGCATAGAGGTTATTCCTTCCTAGAGGAGTTACTCGGTGAGTCCAGCATAAATTCTTAAAAAAAATTAAAAATAAAAAGTAGAAATATGGTCAGGAATCGATCTTCTCTTACCCTGGGGTGTGGTGGGTTTTTTTTCTGTCTGTCATGGTACACCTTGTATGGTTGATAATACTAGCATGGAACGGGCTGTGGGTATGCTTCAGACTAGGGAAAATGTCTTTCAATGAGATGTCTATAGCTGACTGAGATGGAAAAAAAGGACAACCTTGTTTCATAGAGGGGAAAATAGGCATTAATATTTGGCAGCATTTCAGACAAGATTTTTTTATTTAGGTTTTTTTCCCCTTCTCTAAAGTTCACTCAGCATTATCTCCATTACTAAGCAGTTATGCTTACTGAAATCTGCCAATGTAGTCCTGCCTATATTTAGATCCAGGAAGCTTTCCTTTACTTTATGTTTAATAAGACCTTTTACAAGTGGTAAGAAGAACCCACTTGGTTCCATACTAGCACAAATCTTTCATTTGTGGTAGCTAATGAAAGCTCAAAAAGTATTATATTGCAGAAAACAGGGCTAAAAGCAGCTCTAAATATGTTTCTATCTTCTCACTGGCAAGTTAATGACAGTACGACCAGTGACCTCACAAAACCTTCTGCTCCAAAATTCCCTCTTAAAAGTTATGTACTGTAGACCTCACCATAAATGTGAGTAGTGGTGCATCTTCCTATCAGTTCAACCATACTACATGTAAGGGTCATTAATTACAAGTTTATTTTTCTTCACAGCATCAATAAAGTCTCAAAATAGCCTTTTAGCAAGACTTTACTGTTGTGTAAAATATTGCTGGCACTTTAGTAGATCCTGGGGGGCTCAGTTTTTACAAACATTCAGTTGTAAAGGGTAATATGAGATTTTAAAAATGGGTAAAACTAAAGCATGGAGGCTCAAAATGTGAGTCAAACAGAGCCAGAACAAAACAGAGAAAAGGAAGGTTGGTAACACTATTAACCTTGGCAGGGATGTCTATACCCATGATGCGCAGCATCACATGAGTTCAGCCTTAGCACCCTGCATGAGCCTGGCTCCAGCTGACCTGGATCCCTCTGGGCGCATGGGACATTCCCCACGCAGCCCGGACAAAGCCCTCCCAAGTAGCTGAGAGCTGATCCCACTCAAACACAGTTACCTGCACGCCAGCTCACCTGGCAATTAAATACTCCTTCCCCAAATACATATATTTCTATTCCTTAATATCCACATTTGGGAGAAAGTCCAAGTCCCAAATTTGGGAACAAGTATATTCATTCCACCAACACCTACACAAAATGTAACATCCCTGGTTCCTACCCCCAGAAAGGTTTCACAGAGACACAAAGGAAAGAATCCAAGTTTCACAGCCAGGCAAGCTCTTCTTTACTAGGGACCACAGCCTTGTAGCCCTTAAAAAAGGGTTTCACAAATGTATTTTGTGCAGGTATCACCACAAAGCCAAGCACATCAAGAAGAGACATTCTGCTCTTTGAGAGTAGCATCTCCTGCAATGCCAAGTGCAAAGCTTGCATTTAAATATTTTAGTTGAGATCAGTCATTTAGAGGTGGCTTTTTCTTAGAGCAGCTTATAGCAGATAATATCAAAATGGTTTGGGGTTTTTTTAGGTTTTTTTAGGCCTTTTAGCTTGATTTTGCACCAGCAACCAACCCAGCAAAACTAACATGCATGATTTCATGTTTGGATAGAAGGGAGCTGTCTAAGTCCAAAATAATTGTGGAATGACTAGCAACCTTTCCTTCTGTTTTGAGGAAAAGATAGGTAAAAAGGAGAAGAGAGGACTGTGTGATAAATGTACATAAATCCAAAAAAAGAAGTTTGCAGGGGAAAAGTGTGAGTCTGTAAGGAAATTTATATCTATGCATGTAATTCTTGATTATCTTGTTCATGTGAGTTTTCTCTGGAATGAGGAGTATGAATTACTGTAGAAATGTAAAAGTAGGAGTACCCTCCAGAGGACATCTATTTCACATCACAGACAGATATCTGTCTGACCCATTTTCAGGACTTGAAACAAAGATTCCAGAATATCCTCAGAAACCCTGTTCCAGAGCAGTATCATCTCCATAGTCAGACCATCTCCCTGAGTTCTATCCATTTGCTTCAGCTTATTCCATCCTTTTTTTACACCATTTTAAACAGGGAAAGCAGTCAAGTATCATTTCTTTACAACATTTTTAATAATATTTTGCATACTTTAGATGCATTACACCTTTTCATAAGAAAAAAGCCCATACTCAGTCAATTCAGCTCTTCCTCATAGAAGTTGTTTCCTAGGCTTTGTTCTTTCTCCATTCTAAAGGAGAACAATTTTCAAAATGTGCCATTACTGTTGGACACAGATGGAATATTCCTGGGTCAGGCTTTACCACTCAAGGCAGAACTAGATAATTATTTCCCAGTTATTCATAATATTGCTATTAATTGATACAATCATGGAATTTACTCTTCACATACCTTCACATTTCTGGATTTCATTTTGCTTGTGCTCTGTGCTAAGCCCCTTTTATGAAAACTGCTCTCAAACTAGTTGTTTCCCATTTAATACTTCTGCATTTGATTTTTTTCTTCCCCAAAAGTAATACATTGCACTTGTCTTTCTTTATTGAATTTCATCCTATTGATTTCAGACACTTTCTTCAATTTATGAAGCCCATTTTGTATTCAAATCCTGTGCTGCAAAGTGTTTGCAACCCCTCCTAGTTCAGTATCATATGCAATTTTTTAAAGTTTTCTACATATTCCATCATCAAGGCTGAAAATACTGAATAATACTGGACCTAAGGCCTCTGTGGTATCTTATTTGAAATGTTTTCCCAGTCTGACAACAAACCATTGGTAACTGCTTTACTGATAAGACAAATTTTTTAGTTTTGCACCATCACATAATAACGTCATCTAAACCATATTTGTCCTGTTTATTTATGAAAATGTCATGTGCATGTTTGTCAAAAGCCTTGCTAAAGTCAAGATCTATCACATCTGCTTCTTCCTCCTTATCCATTGGGCCAGTTACTCTGTCAAAGAAGGAAATGAGATTGCTTTGATGGGATTTGTTCTTGACAAACCCATGCAGGCTGGTTTTTATCATCTTATTTTCCTCTAGGTGTTTACAAATTGATTGTTCAATAATTTGCTCCTGCATTTTTCTCAGTATCAAAGAGAGGCTGACTGGCCTGTGATTCTCTGGGTCTTCCTACTTCCCCTTTCCAAAGATAGGTTCTGTGTTTGCCTTTTTGCCATCCACTGGGACCTCACTCATCCTCCACAAGCTCTCAGAGATAAATGCTAAACAGTTCAGAGATCACCTCAGCTAGTAACTGCAGTACTCCAGGATTAATTTCACGAGGCCCTGCTGACTTGCATATACCTAATTTATCTGAATATTCTTTAACCTCTGCACATTTTCCCTGCATATTTAGTGACTTGCTGCCCTGAGTATGTTTCACGGTTTTAATGCTCAGAGGCAGCAATCCTAAAAAGATGGGTTTAATTTTTTTTTGGCTGGTGAAGCAGTCACTTTTCACTCCATAATGTCAATAAAGAAGAGTGGCTATATTTACTAAATGGATAGGAAACTGCCCCTAAACCCAAACACATGGTATTTCAAAACGTGACTGCTGCTCTGCCTCTAGAGGCTAAACACTCTGTGGACAGGGCAACCCAGTGAGATTTTAACACCCTCTCATGGCCCCAAAGACTTTTGCTCTGCTCAGGTCCAGGGCAGGTCCAGTTGCAGCAGCTCAGAAAACCAGCAGCTGCTTTTTTACACCATCAGAGTGACATCCAGACATCAGACATTCCCCCACCTATTTTTCCCAAACCTAGAAGTATTTACAAAACATGACACCCATTTATACAATAAAGCTTCATATAAAATGAAGCAAGGGCATCCAGTATGAGATAAAACAAAGATACATTGATCTAGAATTATACCTACTTGCTCAAATCAGGTTTCTTGGAGCTAGATTTAGCTAGAGGTTGATCCTTAGCTATTGTCCTTCTGTTTCAGCAGCTCAGTTCCTGTTTACAAAACAGTCCTTACCTCTGTCTCTTAAATTCACGCTTGACATGCCTGCTGTACTTGCAATTAGGGCAGGAGAAGCCCATTGTTCATGTTTTCCTCTCTGCCTTCTCTACAGAAGTATTTCTCACTGGGGACCTAAAAGACAAAACATTGAATTTTTTTTTTTCCAAATGGCTTGTTCTTTTTTATTATGTTATCCTGGTGGTTTTAATTTCTTATTGCCTACTTTGATGTAGCAACATAAAGACAGCCCAAGATAAAGTTCTAACCCTAAGGCCTTGAAACAAAAGATACAGCATCTTCCCTCTGTCCCTCAGAAACAGAAGTAAAATGGCTTAGTTGAAAGAAATCCACAGCAAGGAGGGTGTGAAGAAACCTTTACATTTCCTCACCTGTCGATTAACACAGAGTATGCACCCTGAACACTGGAATGGCCTTTTTGCCAAGCAGGAATCTGTCTTTCAGGCTGCGAAATTATTCTCACTTCAGTCGTGTGGTGAACTTCATGGCATTCAGTGCTGTGTATGCCTGAGGGAGCCTTAGGGAAGCCACCAGGAAGCCACATGGGCACAAGATCACCACAAGGCTGGCAGCAGCAAACAAAGGAACTCTGAGCAACCACATTTCACAAGCGTGCAAGCATATAATGTGTAATTCAAGTGGGTATCCCTTTAAAGATACAATTCTCCCACTGCTTTTATACACAAGGAAAGCATCACCAAGTTAAAGGCCCGTGACTGGAAAATATTATAAGCTACTTTATTTCAAGGGATACATTTTGGGAAAGAAAAACTCGCAGAGGAAAAATTTGTGGAAATAAGCAGTGGTGCCATGGCAAGCTCTGTCTGTACTTCAGGCAGCAGTGGAGTGGGTTAGCCTGGACCTCAGGCAAGCTCCAGCCCACGCCAAACACAGCCAGGAGCAGAATAATCCAGGATGGGGATTCTACAGCCTCTCTGGGCAACCTGTTCCTCATTCAGGCCACCATCCAAAGGACCAAATGTGCTTTTTTGCCTCAAAGCAGCATTCCCTTTTCAAGCTGTGTGCCCATACCCTGTCAGCTTGACCCTCCCAGGAGAGCTCAGCTGCTGGTACTCCTTGCCCATGCATCGTTCTCTACATCCATCCTGTCCCACCCATAGCACAGGGGTTTGCATTTCCCTTTGTCCAGCTTTCTGAGGTTGCCATACGTTCATTTCTTCAGCTGTCTCCTACTACAGGTCAGCTACACCTTCTGCACTGGAACCAGACAACAGCAATCCTGCAGAGAGACAGGAATGCAACATGAGAGACCAGTATCCCACAAAAAGAAAACAAGGTGGAAAAAAAGGGCAGGATCAGAGGGTAAATGCTAATGGATGATACAGAGACACACCAAGAGCTTGTACGTGGCACAATGACATAAAACTGCCAAAACTTCAGTCTTGCCAGTCCCTGGCCTGATACCACCAGAGTTGCTGAGAGTTACAAGAACTTTTTAGAGGAATTTTGACAGGAAGAAAACAACTTTAATGTCATTAAACTCTTCTCTCATTCCCACAATGATCCATCAAGTCTAGAATTGGCTTTTACAAATAAAAATCCCTGGAGAAGCACTCTCCAAGATGTAATGGTGCTGTACAGAAAAGTTCATTTATCCTAGCTTTAAGATACTTCTTCTCTAGAAAGTAATAAATCCCAAAATCACAGACATAAACCAACGGTAAGCTCCAAAGATGCTTTGGGATAGGGAATATGGGGTGGAGAAGAGCAAAGGAGAACATTCTTATCTAGAACTGTATTTAAGGTTCCTTTCTATTTACAAGGAGTAAGGCTTGGAAGCCAAGCTGCAGTCCAGGCCAACTCCTGCAGGAGTGAGAATGGTTGAAAATAAACAAACTATGTTCTAATCCAGCACATATTAGTGACAAATATAGTGATTTGTGCACTCCAGAAGCAGAGAGAGCAAGCTTATTACAAGGCACAAAAACAAAAAGCAGAATTGGGCCAAAATATATCCTGCCATAAAAACAGACAACCTGCTTTCTATCATTAGCTGCAAAGAGACTTCTACTAACACCACTGATATAAAAGCACAAGCAATTCACAGCCCTTGAAATCATTCTATCTCCTTTCTGTGACCAGAGAACACTCAAAGTTTTCTGATGCATGAGGACTGTAGGTCCTAATGAGGTATCTCTGGCCTTTACTTACAAACATGTGCACCTCACCCTCTTCTCTGTAACTCCTAATGCACTCTGTAAAGATAAAGTTTACAGAAAACCTAAAAATATTCAACAGGTACTCTGTAGCTCTTCTCATTTACCTGCTCTAGTGTGAGACCCATGAAGCTCTTCCTCCTGCTTATGCAGGAGGCATTTTCATCTAATTCACCAGAACTCTGATAAATTCTCATTCATCTGTTGTGCTCAGGCCTCTAGACTGGCAGATTTTTGCAGCTTGCTTAACAGCTGCATTTTATTCAGGGAGAACAGCCGAAGCCTAGTGAAATTTTTCTACATGTTATTTTCTCCAAGATGCATGTCAAGGTATATTTTTCAGGGCATTACTTAGTTATGGTCTGGAAACCTGACCATGAACAGTAGGCAGTATGGACCAGAGGAAAAGTCTTAGTTGCTATCCACCTCTGAGGGAATGACCGTCTCAGTAAGAGAGAACTAAAGATTAAGGAACACGCATTTCAAGTAGACACTCACACAGGTAATAGGAGTACTAATAGTAACTCATATGAGTAGTACAAAAAGTCTGAGCTTATTCCAGACTTTGAATTCAAATAATAAAATACGTCCTGAACAATTGAGGGTCTGGCTGGAGAACCAAACTCATTTCTTTCTCCAGCTCCTCTGATACTGACCAGGAGCATGTCTTTCTTTTGTCAGGGGGAAAGCAAGCTTGGCAGGCCAGCTGGCGACACGATCTTTGTGAAATGAGAAGTTAGAAAGAATGGCTGCTTCTTATGCTCATACAGCAAGGTTGCCCCTTGCCAAGGAGGTCAGTCAGATGTTGGGCTTTTCTCCCTCTCTTCCTTCAGGTTTTTTAGTACTCTTCAAGCTCATTTCTTTGTTCTATCAACATAGCAGGTGGTCTGTGTTGGGCATCCAGTCAAATAAATTAATGAACCATCTGAAAAAGCACACCAGGGCTCAAGCAGAGTCTGTGTTGTTTGTTTGGGTTATTTTTAAGGGTATAGACACTGGTCAGATCCACAGCTGATGTAACCCAGCTCTGCTTTACTGCCTGTAATACTACCAGGCTGTTTCTGGTCAGATCCTCACTAATGAAACTTGGCTGCATGGGAAACACTGGGAGAAGACCTGACCTACCCATTACTTTGTACGTGTTAACGATAACATCTTTTTTCCCCTCCAGCAGAAGGAAAGACAGTGCTGGTTTTCCAGGGTGTCACCACAAACAAGAAGTTTGTCTCCTGAGGAGACTTCTAAAAATGATCTCTGAACCACAGTGGGACAGGAATTGAAACAGAGAATAGCAGAAAGCACTGAGATAGATCTGCGAAACACACACTTTCACCTGTGCATTCAGCTGTTGTGAGGACGTGCAAAGGGCATGCTGTGTTTGCATACACTTTTAACTGACGTTTATAAGCTAGCTTGCAAACACTCCTTCTGAGAACTGCAGCTAGCAAAGGGAAATAAAATTAGAAAATAATTAAAATGATTTTTGATGTTTTTCCCTTCATCTCAGCCCCCCTTCTGTTTCTTTGTAGATTGTTCATGCTGAGGTGGTAAATACACACAGAAGGGTGGAGATAGAGATACAGATATAGATATGGATAAGATATTGCTATAGATAGATATAGATGATAGATATAGATATAGATATAGATAGATAGATATAGATATAGATACAGAGAGAGATGATGATAGAGATAGAGATAGAGATAGAGATAGATAGATAGATAGATAGATAGATAGATAGATAGATAGATAGATAGATAGATATAGATAGATATAGATGTGCACCTTTGCATCCCAATTTATTTCCTACATATGTACCAACAACACCTGTGTCCTGCGCTGATACTAGCTCAGGTAGTTACATCCTGTCTTGCTAATGACCTCCCTAGAGTTTCTCCTGCACACAGGTTTTCTTTCTTACCTCCCTGTCCTAAACAGTTTCGCTTCCTTTGATGTAAAGCTAGTGGCTACAACACATCATTTGAGTGCTGCTAACATAAGGTTCAGTTGTGCCTTCTCAGTCCCACTGCACCTTTAAGGAAATTCCTGAATAAAGTGAGTGATTTGTAAAGACAGACCTCCAAACTCACATTTGGTTTAGGTGTAAATGCCTCCGTGTTTGCACCTAGAAAAATTAATCCTTGGATGAAATGAGGGAACATTTCTTATGTGATTTCTTCACCATGTGAGCAGAAAACACCCAGTCACATCAGTTCTGCACTGCAGAGATCATATTAGCACCTGCAGATTGTCTTCAGACACCTTTAAAATATGATTTATTTCAACTTAGAACATTGTTTTCTCATGAAGCTGGTTTCATCTGCTACCACAGACTCCCTGGAACGAGTCCATCCTAGCCAGGTCTGGTATGAGAAAGCCTGTTCACCAGGCTTTGCAGAACTTCATGGTTGATAAATAAAGAGGCAAGTGTTTGGCTACTCATAGCAATTTCTGTGACTCTGGAGTTCCTGACATGCTAGGGCTGATTGGTCAGTCATGTTCCTGCCCTGCTTTAAGGCACAGTGTGTGTAACTTCCTTTCATGCAATGTCTTGGAATGATGTCAAGTTTGAATAATTTCACATGAGCTTCAGAAGGTAAAACTCCTTCTATTTACTTAAACACACACACAGTGCCTGGTGGAGAGCTCTTCTTAGGCAAAGAGAAATGTTTCTGGATTCCACTCTGCAAAGCAGTAGAAAGAAAGACTATTCTCACCTCTGCTATCACCAGCTACTGTAATTTACTGCCACAGGGCAATGAGAAATGCAGGCTTGGAGCACTTGTTTGAATCATGTGGGAAGTCAGGCAACATTGGCCTTGCAATCTGTGGTGCTATTCCAAATTGCATTTTAACCCCCACTCCTCTTTGATGACTTATCTTAGAAGAAAATAAAAAAGCAAGTTACAAGTGATGAATGATAAACAACAGATCATTCGTCCAAGAGCTCTTTAAAGAAGAATCAGATAAAAATGTGGAAGTGAGCTGGATAATGTTAAGGTCCTGTTTTCTACCCTGTTTTTTTGATGTAGGATGGAGACAAATCTTCAGGGAAAAATGTTAAAGAGAAAGAAAGGTAATGTTTTTAATGAACATGGATACATCTTGTGAAGGCTCTCTGCACATAATTTGTGGGTTTTCTGCAATATTAATGCCTTGATGGCTATCATCAGTGCTCCTGGCTACATTAGCAACAAAGAATAAAGTGAATTTTGTTTAAAACTTCACATTTGAAGGAAAATTTTGTCAAATACTCTCTTCAAGAATGGGAAAGGGAAAAAAGACTCAGCATTTCTTTTTCCTTCCTGTTTATTCACCCAGTCCCCAAAATAGCTTTAGAAAACTGGTAGACACATACCTCACTATTTACTGCATATATGGACAGCTCACATGACTTAGAAAGAAAATGTTCTCTGTCGTGTCACAGTTTGATCAAATTGCCTAACTGCATTCTGGAGATTTTTCCTTCATTTATTTATGGTTGGACTCCATTAAAATCATTAGGAAAATAACCAGTGGCCTACTCCAGCATGGCCACACCGTTCCTGTAGGTTTTGGTAAGACACTGGGCCTTGCAGGGTACTGAGATTTTAAAGTTCCCTCCAAGAATCAGTTCCCTTCCTAAACACCAAGTACCCACTAAATAGCAAAGAAATCCTCTCAAAGGATTGTCCAGTTTGGTAAGAACCATAATGAATCCAGGCTGAGGAAAGGAAATGTACACTCTTCCTACACACAGTTTGACAGATAATTATTCCTGACTGAGTCAGTCATGAAGCAGACTTTGTCTGATAAGAAACAATTTACCATCATCCCTTTTTGTTGTTGTTATTCTTTCCTTAGTGTCATGACAGAAACTGCTGGGGGAGGAGGGGGAGGTCTATGGTTGCCAGCTGTTTAAGCAAGGAAGGAGAGCTAAGGAAGAGAGTTTTAGATTTACAGGTATTCAAAGACCACAGAAGTTTTTAAAAGTGAATTCTGACAACCCTGAAATTAAATTATTGGAGTTCCTTCCAAGTGGGGCCACAGGAAATGAGTTCGCCCTCCAACACACTCACTCCCAGTTCTGTTTCCTCAGGGGAACAGCAGGTGATTTCAAGCATTCTGCTTCAGGCTTTGGTGGCATTTTTGTGGATTTTCACTGTCAATGCTACCTGATTTTTTAGTGTCCTTACAGAAAGAGGTACAACGCATGAAACCTTAAAAGTATTGGAATTAATATAAACACGCACAAGTCATACTCCACTCTGGATTTACTGGGAGTGTTACCATTCCTCCCTGAAACACTGATTTTGTGGTTAACCTAATCAAATGTCTTTACAGACCAAGCAAAGACTCTACTAGACTCGCTGGCTGTTGGATTCAGACCAAAGAGACTCAGTTGAAAAATTTCAAACAGCATGCACTAATTGCTCCTTAAATTGCAATGATTTTATAAAACCTTACCCTTACCACCAATGCAATGCTCTAAGCAGGAGAGACAGGAACATATGTGGCTCAAGGTAAAAAGAAAAATTACAGCAGTTACTGTTTTAACCAAACACTTCCCAGTTCTCAGCCACTGGTCTCTCTGTGGGATGCAAGGCCTGTATGTCAGGGATTATTTTGATTGTGTAGAGTTTAATGATGCTGACAAAAGTGTTGATGGTTCATGCACAGAAACCAGAGGGAGGGCCAGCAAGGCAGATAGAATGGTGAGAGACTTCTGTAGACCACCCATCTAGGAGGAAGAGGCAGCTGGGAGTCTCACAGTCTCTTGTTCTCATAGGGGACATCAATTGATCGTGTGACTGCTGGAAATAAAACAGAGCACAGAGGAAACAGTCCAGGAGGTTCCTGAAGTGTGTGGCAGAGAAGGTCCTGACAACTGGTGAGCAAGACAATGAGGGGAAATGGCCACTGGACTGTTGTTCAGGAAGAGAGAAGGGCTGGTAGGTGATGGAACAGCTGGAGGCCATCTTGGGCTTGGTGATCATGCAAAGATGGCTTTTCATTCCCAGAGAAGTAAGGAGGGGTGCAGCAGAACTGCCATCTTGGACTTCCAGAGGGCAGACTTTGGCTTGGTTAGGGGACTGTCTGAGAAAGTGTCTTGGGAGGGCATCCAGAAGGACAAAGGAATCCAGGAACACTGGATATTCTTCAAGGTGCAGGAGCAGATTGACCCCATGTACCAAAAGGTGAGACAGTGGGGAAGACTGACCTGGCTGAACAGAGAGCTGTGTCTGAAATTCAGGGGGAAAAGAGCTAACAACCTTTGGATGAAGGATCAGGCCAGACTGAGGAGGACAACAAGGATTTTGTGAGGAAGAAAAAGATGATGCAGTCAGGATTATGCAGGAAGAAAATTAGAGGATTCAAAACCCAACTGGAACTTAATCTGGGTGCTGTAATTAACAATTACACTTATTAATTATGAGGTGTACTTATTTTTATAAATTTGTCAGCAACAAAAGGAGAGCTAAGGAGAACCTCCATCCTTTCTTCCAGGAACTACAGGCCTGTCACCTGCCCTCAGTGCCAGGGAGGCCATGGAGCAGATCACCTCGAGTGCCATCAGCAACAGGAACAGGACAACCAGGACATCAGGCCCAGCCAGCCTGGGTTCAGGAGAGGCAGGTCCTGCCTGACCAACCTGATCCCCTCCTGTGACAAGGTGACCTGCTCAGTGGGTGAGGGAAAGGCTGTGGATGTGTCTGCCTGGACTTTACAAAGCCTTTGACACCTTCTCCCACAGCATCTCCTGGAGAAAGTGGCTGCTCATGGACAGGGCCCTGTTCTGTGGGTAAAGAACTGGCTGAGGGCAGGGCCGGGGAGTGGTGGGGAATGGAGGGACATCCAGCTGGGCTGGGCACCAGTGGGGTTCCCATGGGCTCAGAACTGGGGCCAGGCCTGTTTAACATCTTTATCAAAGGTCTGGGTGAGGGGAGCGAGGGCCCCCTCAGTCAGTTCCTGACAGCACCAGTCTGGGTGGGAGTATGGATGTGCTGGAGGGCAGGAGGGCTCTGCAGAGGGGTCTGGACAGGCTGGATCCATGGGATGAGGCCAATGGGGTGAGGTACAACCAGGGCAAGTGCTGGGTCCTGCCCTTGGATCACAACAGCCCTCTGCAGCTCTAGGCTGGGAGAAGAGTGGCTGGAAAGCAGGACAAGGCCCTGGGGGTGCTGGTGGCAGCAGCTGGACGTGAGCCCAGGTGTGCCCAGGTGGCCAGGAAGGCCAATGTCCCCTGGGCTGTCCCAGCAGTGGTGTGGCAGCAGGAGCAGGGCAGTGACCGTCCCTGTGCTGGCACTGCTGAGGCCACAGCTCGAATCCTGGGGGCTGATCTGGGCCCTTCATGGCAAGAAAGACATTGAGGGGCTGGAGCATGAACAGAGAAGGGAATGGAGCTGAGGAAGGGTTTGGAGCCCCAGGAGCAGCTGAGGGAGCTGGAAAGGGGCTCAGCCTGGAGAAAAGGAGGCTCAGGGGGAACCTCGTGGCTCTGCACAACTCCCTGACAGGAGGGGGCAGGCAAAGGAGGGTGTCAGACACTACTTTCAAGTAATAAGAGACAGGATGAGAGAAACAGCATCAAATTGTACCAGAGGAAGTTTAGTTTGAATACCAGGAAAAATTTTTTCACTGAACAGGTTGTCAAGCACTGGAACATACTGCCCTGGGAAATATTTGAATCACTGTCCCTTAAGGTATTATCTATATGTCCTTAAAGACATATAGAAGTAGCACTAAGGGACAAGGTTTAGTGGTGGGCTTGGCAGTGCTGGGTTAATGATTGGACTAGATATTAAATTACTGAATTCCAGCTCAAATTGCTCTATCATTGTATTCTATGACTCTAAGCACCAAATCAGTGAAGGTGAGCATCATGTTAGGAATGCAAAGCTCTTAATAAAATAAAGGCTAGCATCTCTGAAATACAAAACCATTTGATTACCTGGGAAGACACTCCAGGGAAAAATTCATGACCACTGAAAATAGTTTTCAAATTATACACAGTATGATGTAAGCATTCAAAACAAGATGCAAGCAATGTAAATTTTTTTTTTCCAAGAGAGCATCCGATGGTGAATTTAGGAATAATTTGCAATGGGGTCTGACTGCCCTTTGTTTTGAGTGTGCTACAGCTGTTTGCACCCAAGAAAAACAGGTCAAAGCTCTCATCAGATGGAGCAGGGTTGGCTCTTTGTCTGCTTTCCATTGCTACAAATCAAGATGCAAGATACAACAAATTACAGATAAGAGAGAGAAAGGTCTCCAGTTCTGTTCCTTTCACATTGCAGCAAAACAAGAGACTTACGGGAAAGAAAAAAATTGTTTGAAGGTCTGTAGTAAACAGTGAACAGAAAATTGAAGCCTGATCAGACTGTACGTTTACTCTGTGTGGTCACTCGAGACAGATTTGAGCACTACAGACAGCAAGACATACAGCTTTTACCGCAAGGCTACTACTCTCTTGCCAGGTAAGTCCTTCAAATTGCTGCATGGCTCCTCATGACTCAACAGCAAGAGGCAGAGATTATGATCAGTGAAGAGAGGTACACAAATAATCACAGGCATTATCCACAGAATTGGACATTTTGACCTTGAACTGAAGGCCCACCAAACTCACCAGGAGATCTCCCACTCATTCCAGTGGGCTCTGGATCTGATATTAATCCAGTGAATTTTAGTGTGGGATTTTCTCCGTCCAGATATGCACTTAACAGATCCCTTTTTGAATTCATCACAGAGGAGCAGATGAGAAGCAGATTTCAAACAGTTACATTGATGACAGAGGGGGTCCTGAAATAATTTAAATATTGTCATCCCTCACGATTATTTATTATAAGACCATTTTTCCAGACTCTAATATTAAAACTTGCAAAATGGAAGAGTACAAGGAGGAGGGAAGCTCATCCAGCCATTGCCTCTATAACCTATTATTGGTGGCCTCTGCTGGAAAGCCTCAGTGGAACCAAGCCTCACCCAAGGGTCTTTCTGGCTCCTCCTAGCAGGAGAGAGGAGAGAGAAATTGCTTCATCTGATATTCATGGCCAGAGGGAGATGCTTCAGATGAGTTCTATAACCTTCATCCTCAAGCAGGAGCAATACAAAGGGACCCTAAACCATTGTCTTGATGAACAATAGTTTTCTCCTTGTTTTATGCAAGTCCATCCTGCTGTATCCCCACTCTGCTCACTCTACACCTGTTCACCCATTTTCTCCTTGGCATGTTTCAATACTGCAACACACATATGGAGCAGGGATATATCCTTTACCTTCTGGCTTGGTCCCACTGGAGGGACCTCGCATTTCCAGGTGATGCTGTCTCAGTCCAATTCATTGAGTGAGGAATTTCAGCTCAGACACGACAGAATATAATTAATGTGAGGCATAGAGTGAGCAGGCTCTGTCAACAAAACACAAACAGCCACATTCACAAATACATTCTGATATGTGTGTGTGTGTGTGTGTGTGTGTGTATGTTTGTGCTTCAGAGAATACCTGCTGTGACTGCATGCTGCTATTTTTTCATTTCCAGAAGAGATGATTATAAAGCAAAATGAAAAAAAAAAATTAAACTTTCCACAAGATGACAACCTTTCAATGCTTTAGCAAACACTTCAAAGATGTTTTCCAGTGTTGGTGTTCCAGGTACCCTTCCAGCCTGAACTAACTCCCTCTGAAAGCCAGCAGAATCCCATTAATTCATTTCTATGAACTCCATTTAGTCCTCATGTGTGTAAGTAATCAACATTATCTCTAATCCCATCCTCTATGTGTTTACTTGAATGCTCAGAAAGAGAAGTCAAACAGGTGAAAATGGCAGCAATGTCACATTTTTCCACCCAGCTCTAAAAGCAGGATCTAGTGGGCATGAATTTGCATGGGATGAAGTGATAGAAGCACTGGCTCTGCACCTGCAGGAGGGTGTGGCTCAGTGCCCATGAGGCTGCCAGGATGCTGAGTGCTGCCACCAGCCCCCAAAGTGTCACACAGGGGGGTATAACCAGCGCTGCCACTTCCAGTGTGTGTGACAGCACTGGCACCAAGGATGCCAATTAAAAGAGGCCTCCATTTGGAGACATACAGGGAGGGATCACCCCATGAAACTGAACGAGAGGGGAGTGTCAAGATCCAAAAAACCACCAAGGAACACTGTATGACAGATAGGGGACAAATCAGAATGCAAGAAAAAACATTGCCTCAAATGCACGTTACTTTATACCAATGAGTTGTTTAGCCAGATCAGTACTAGGGGGTGACACCAACCATTGTGTCATTGGTACATTTGGGACAATGCATCCCACTGCAGCTAAACCAGCTTGTCCAGGGAAAGTCTAGCAATTTAATCCTGCCTATGATCCATCCAGAGCTGTCATTTCCCACCTGTGCTAAATAATTGCTCATGTGTATTCATGAACAGTGGTCTTATTACTAAGAATACACCTAATAAGTATTACACTGTAACAGGAGACAACTTACAACAGGCCTATTAAAGGAAATCTCAGAGATCACAGAATTGACACATTCTGTTTAAAGGCAGCCACACGTACTTGATTGCACAACTAGAGAGAAGTTCGTTATGTTCCTCATCTTTCATGAACACTCATATTTACTAGTTTAAAATGCAAGATAAAAGCTAGACAAGCTTTGGCAAAGGACTGAGGGACAATATCAAATGATAAGCTAGGCATATTTATAGGTGTAAACAGATCTAGAAAAGGAAGCGTTAGATATAATAAGCACTCGATGTGGGGCAAATGCTGAGACTTGAAAGCAAGAAATATCGAACAACTTGTAACATCAAACCCAGCAATTGCAGGTCTTAGTAGGCAAATAAAATATGAACAACAAATAAACATGCATAAGAAGGGAATGACCATATTAAATACTTCGATCATTGCTACAGAATGAGTGTTTTTACAACAAAACGATGAGTAATTGATTGTGTAAGCATTCATAAATGCTGATTATTTTGAGATTAAATATGGTTTCTCTAGCTCATACCAAGGATGCCATGCTGCATTTCAGCTGAAATTGTAATTTTAGAAAAGTGAGGCAAGCTATCAGGAAGCATGCAAAAGGGATACTGTATTGTTAGCAGCGAACTAAAGCTACAGGTTTAGGTGACGCAATACATCCAGAATTTAAAATCAGTGAAACAAAACAACAAAACCAAAACAAAAAAGAAAAACCAACCAACCAAAAAGCAAACAAAAATTGAAAGCCAAAGAAGCATCTTTGCATGTTTCTACATGAAGGCTGTGTTTAGGAGAAATGGCTTATGAACTCCAAAGTGAATTAGATAAGGCAGTTATGTGGGTTTTGTTTAAAAAAAACCAGGGAGACAAAGAGACATAATAAAAAAGGAACACAGACTGGAGCATGTTAATGTCAGCAGTAGAGACAGCCTGGGAAGAGGTTATTTTAAGAGATCAAGAGGAAAAATATTTAGAAAAGTATGAGCTGACTAAGAACAGGCAATGTGAATATCTAGAAATGGAGATCAAGTCTCCCCTGATGGAACTCACTAGGAATGATGCCTCTCAGGTCCAATAGCATTGCACATTTCGAACAGCAGGAAGGTCTGCTGCCATCTCCACAGAAACTCCTACACACCCCTGGACCCCTTTATGGCTTTTTTGTGTCCCACACAGAACCCATGATTTCACAGCTCCTGCAGGAAAGAAATCATGCAGTGAAGAGGTTGATTCCGTGGCTAGAAAACCCCTTCTGAATTAAACCCAGAAAGCAAGAGAAATCTGCTTCAGAATGCCTTAATGCTCTTTGATGCACAGCCAAAGATCATTCTCCTCTTCATATTTCCAGCACATTTAGCCGTAGCCTGTTCAGTTCTGCATTTTTCACATAAGTAGCCATTGTCAGTGCAGAAGGAGCTGTGATTATTCCTGTTCAGTCTGGGGTAGCATGACTGCAGGAGAAGGATATCTAGTGCAGGAAGACAGTATATGATTCATTTGCTGGCCAGCAGATATCCAAAGAGCTGATAGCTAAGAAGACCACCCCATCCTTCTCAGATGAGAGTGAACCATTAAAATCATTGCAGCTCCATTTATTTCAGCTCTGTCATGCCCAGTTAGGGAGCAAAGATGTGGCAAGAGAGCGGCACAAATAGACTGGAACACTGAGCATGCATTAGCTAACACCAGCTGGGGATCTCATCTGGTGATGAGACCAGGGAAATGCTACCTAGGACATTTACAAGCTGAAGGTGCAAGACAATTTGGAGATCACTGCAAGATGTTATTTTTGATCACTTTCTTCTGCTGAAATAGATGGAAGTCAATATGATAGCACTGGAGCAGGTTCCAATGTCCACAGCCAGAAGCTATTAAAAAATTGTGAATAAAGCAACTCAGAAAAGTTTGACATTTTGCTGAGCAGGAGCCTGTCAAGGAGAAATACTTCTCTGCTCCATTATGGCAACAGTGAGAAGGAAATGTCACCAAAGTCTAGATACTGCTGTTAAGTAAATCCCATCTTCTTTTCACATGTGGGTCCTAACAGTATCAGTGGTCCCACCAGGATATGGAAGGCAGCACAGGAGGAATGGCACGATTGGAATCAGCCAATCTGGTTAATGAGGGATGCCTCAGTGGTGCAGCACACTGTGCCAGCTGCCTCCTGGAGCCCATGCACAGAGAAACCAGGCCCAGGACTGCACATGGGCTCTTGCTTTCTCCTGAACTTGTCATTTTGGGAGGAAACATAAGATCACACCCAGGAACTTCCAAACATTATTTCAAACACCCTGTAAAGTTTGGTAGATGCAACATTGCTGCAGAAAACTTTAAGCCAGTCACTACTTTGTAACCCTCTACCCCATGTTTCTCTTACATCCACTTTCCTCAGATGGTCAGTCCTGACCTTTTCATCACCTGAGCCACTGACAGCTTTTCTTATGTCCCTCAAAACAAATGCATCAAAATCCCAGCAGCTGGAACACATTTGCATTTGACAGGAACTCTGCAGCCCATCCGAGTAAAGTTGGAATGGTGCACACTTCTTGGGGATGAAAAGGGTTAGGAAATAGGGCCTGATGCTGGTGTGAGCCCCCTGTGTACAGAAAAAGATGAAAGATAATGGGGGAGGAGAGATGATGCTCTTGTGGAGAATGAGGATAGGTGGGCTCTGTATACCAATGCTGCCACCTCAGATGCCTGTGGAGAAGAAACAATAAATACTGGAAAAAGTGCTTTAAGGGTTAAGAACTTTAAGGGATAGCCTGCACAGTCTCAAAGAAGAGATAATAAAGAGCCTGTAACACTAGATCCAGCCTCTATGTAAAGATAATCTACTCGATGGAGGCTTAATCCTAGCAAGGGCTGCATAAAGTCTTGGAAAAAAGGGGGTATAATGCGAACCCTGAACAGTCTGATCCTGAAAGTAGAGCTCCTTTTCACATGTAAATATCCATCTCCCATCACCCTTTTGGTCATCCAGGGTCTAATCAAGGATTTCCTAAAAAGACATCTACTGTCAGGAGGAAAAACCATCCCCTTGTTTAAAGCTCTTCTCTCTCACCTATGGTTTCAAGCTATGAGTTCTCTCATGTCACTTTAGTCTCAGAAGCTCGTGGACATCCTCTGGTATAGGTGATTGGGGCACAGCACAGACAAGAGGGTCTTTGCCCATCACTCCATGGCCATGCCAGGCACAGTGGCTCCAGAGGCAAAGTGGAAGAGCACCAGAGAACTCATGGGATTGCTTCAGGAAGTTTGTAAGTTTGAGCACTTTCTTCTGCCTAAAGAGAGAGAAGTCTGTGGCAGAAGCTGTTTTAAATGAAGGTACCACACTCTTGCTTCGGCAGAAGCCATCTGTATTGTATGACCAAGAAGAATTGCCTGAGAACTGTGCAGAGAGGCTTCTTGGGTGCTGGAAACTGGCATAATTCATTTTCCTGTCCTCACAGCTTTGGTGTTTTGGTGAATGCAAGAAGAAGCAGAAAAGAAGGCTGGTGGAGGAGCCCATGAGAACTTCCTCTTGGACAATCTTTCTCCAAGGAGTGATGAACCACCAGGGCCACCCTGCCTCCAAACACCACCATTATCACCAGAGAAACAGCAAGATCACAGTTAATGCTGATGCTGCCTCTCCACTCTGCTCACCCCCAGATAAGAAATATGGGCAAATTGGTCACAGGATGTGCAGGCAGCCACAAAGGACCTGGAATTTTCTGCTTCAGCTGCCCCTTGGCACAGAGAGGGGAGGGGATGACATTCCCTGCCTAACACTAATCTCACAGATGCTCATGGGAATGGGTTAGGGATTCTCTGGTCCCTCTAAGTAAGCTTCCCTTCTGGGAGACTTCTGCCTTGGCCTTGCTGACAGTCCCAAAGCCCTACTCCTCCTGAGAAGAGAGGACATGTGAAGATAGCTATTCACCATCAGGGTGCCAGGAAGGGCAGTTGGAAAGGGACAGGATGAAAAGGGTTCCTCGCCACAGGGGAAGGATTTCAGTGGTTTCCTCTCTTCCATTTTTTGCTTCTGCTCACTTGGCAGCTGGTTTTGCTTTCTTCATTATGCTGAAGGAAAGGGTGAGTTGGGGAATTTAGAAGTTCCAGAGGACTATCTGGAAGCCAGAGTAGGAGCCAGTCCCCTTCTGCACTCCTTGTCTGCATAGCAGAAGGCAAGAAAAAATCAGTAGAGTCAAATACACCACAGTCTGATCTAAGGCCCACTGAAGATCACTGATATTAATTAGACTTCTGCCTTGCTTCCTTCCAACAACTAAGATGGCAAAGCAGAGGAAAACTGTTTAGAAATAGATGATTTTTTTCCATTCTATGGAAACAGATCAGCAAAACAGCAAAAGCAGCAGATATGGTTGACCAAATGGACTCTGCTTGTTCTGCAGAGGTCTTACAACATATCTCTCTTACTTGCATTCTAGATGTGTTTTTCTACAAATTACATTGTTACTCTATATTTTCTTGTCTGAAATTTTTTCCTTCAGTCAGATGAAAATAAAATCAGTGCTGAAGCTGATGCTTGGAATGATGTGGCCCCAACACACAAACACACACATCTGTTGTCAGAACTCTTCTGCCTTTCTTTTCCTTTCTTTTAATACAAGTCTGGAATCCACTGAGTGTTCTTCAAGTCTAAGCTCCAAACATTTCAAACAACACAAAAGGTATGAGAAGATGAAAGAAAATGTCCACAAATAGACAGCTAGACAACTAGTTAGCAGCTGTCTGCTTTTCTTCAGGGTTTTTTTGTGTTTTTGTTTGGTTTGGTTTTTTATGTTGTTTTTTTTTTTTTCCCTACAGGGGGAAAAAACCCCCAACTTTATTTTTCAGTCTTGAAGGAACTGACTGCAGATGCTTTTGTTCTGGCAAGAATCCAACCCTGTTTAGCACTGGAAGTGGGGGAGGTGAACTTATGATGCCACATGTAACCTTGAACCCAAGAAATGTCTAACACAATATGTGTGCATTTGCAGCAGTTTAAAAGGCATTGATCATTTTCAACTTTTGTATTGTACTGATCATAACTTAATGAGGTTTTGGTGTTCTATCAAGCCAGAGTATTTATTCAGAAAAAGGAATTAAAAAGAGCAGGATTTGATTAAAAATGTGTATGGGCTTTTGGGACCTACTTTAAATATTTCAGATCTTGAGCAAGCATGGAGCCTGAAGTTGAAGTTATTTATCTTCTCCCCAGACAAATCTGGCTGGGGGGAGGGGTGGCAGTTCTCAAATGCTTAATTTTAATTACTGTTGTTGTTTGCAAGTATTTTTCTTCTGTCATTTCTGTTCTCCTTCTCCCCCTAAACAGATGATCAGCAGACAACATGGACTCTCGTCTAACTTGCTGATTTAATTTGGAAACCTGAGCATCCAACGCAAATATGAAACACAAGCTGCAGTTGGATTCTCCTCCAAATCTTTGCCACTCACTTGGAGAATTCAGCTGCTCCCTTTGTGAGGCTTAGTGTGAGGCTGAAAAACTTTCCCTTCTCACCTCCTTCTGGGTCTCTTTGTGTGTCCATAAATGAATGTGTGTGTGTGTGTGTGTGTGTGTGTGTGCATGCACAGGAGTCAGCATGCCAGACGGCATTCCACAGCAGAAGGTAATTTCGCCTTCCCCCCTTTATTTGCACATTTAGCATGAGTTGCATTCCTCCAGTACCTGCTGAAAGAATGAAGTGATATTGTCAAAGGCTGGGCTACAGGAGATATGTGGAAGAAATCTCTCTTGTCTAGATAGATCACATATAACCAAACAGAGCAGAGTTTCCACCCCACTGAAATAAATTTGTATGGCAACACGTAACTCTGCAGTTCTTTCCATTGGCAGCTTCCAAGCCATTTTGCTTTTTTTGACCTTTCCCACCCTGTCTCTTCTCTGTGCTTTCAGATTATAAGTTCTTCAAGACAGAGCATTTATTACTCTGTACAGCAGCTGCTACATTGGTTTTAGTAGAATGGTGATCTCAATTAGCGTTTCAACCAGCTTTCATACAAATAATAGAAAAATACATCAGGTTAACCCCAGATTTAGGTGGCTGACAAATGTGTTCCAGGTCCAGACTTCTTCAGATGAAACTTGGGGAAGTGCTGGTCAGAGAGACTACATGGTTTTGCATCTCACTTGAACACTGGGATGTATTCTCCTAAGCACAGACAAACCTGAAGCCTAAGCTAGGGCTGCAGGTGGCTGTGTGTGTTTGCAAAACCCACTTTGATCCATCCCAGATGAGCAACAGTTGCCATATCCAGCAGGGAGACCACCTGTAATTTAAACAATAGTTTTCTCAGTTGGCTACAGATTTTGTGTGTGATGATTTCACACACACACCTCCCCCCCCTCCCCCGCCACCCCCAGCCCAAAAGCTGTTGGGATTTTACTCCAGTGGCCCTATATAAATTTAATCAGTCTTAACAACTAGTGACATTTCTCTCAGAAGGAAGAGTAACGATCAGGTTCAGGTTGTGGCTGTTACCCACAAGACTGAACCATTGAGAAAACTCAAAAGGGCAGCTCCATAAGAGTGGTAAATGTTTGCAGTCAAGATGAAGGGAACTGTGTGGCTATGCCTTGTCACCTCATCCCTTGCTGTAAACACCAGAACCTCAAGCTCCTTGAACCAGTGAGGATTGTCTAACATAGAAAAAGGCAGCGAAGCATACACAACTTTCATTAGGCAGGGGCCTATTTGTGCTTGTCAAGGTAAACCTGCAAATACTCATCTGCCTGAGGCTCCTGCTCCCAGCTGAAGCCCTCAGGATGTGAACAAGACACGCAAACAGCAGCTGAAGGCCCTTTTTCTGCTTCTTGTTGCAGTTCTTGAGCTAGGGTTCGTAGAGACAAGGAGGTCATCTTATTTACAAGGGAACACACAAGCTCAAGACGAAGTCTGTTACAGAAGTAGAGCTCACAAGCATGAGATAGGGCTATAGATGAGTTCTAAACAAAAAAACAGGCTTAGTCCCTGGCCTTTTTACCAATGTAAGGAAGCACAGCCTAGTGAGGCATTACTCCAGCATCTTCCTAGTGCTGTTTAAGAATAAGTGATTGCATCAGCCGTGGAGGACTGGGGAATTGGGCCATGAGCTAGCACAAGGTTAAAAGAACTGTGCAAATAAAAACTCCGTTTCAGCACAAAGGACATCACAGTTCAAGGCCAGAAGCTTCTCTCTGTTGTTCTGGAACTAATTTCAAACATGAGTCTGAAGGCTAACACGGAGAGGTTACTGTCAATAACCTCTTCCTGAGAGTGCCTTGTTTAATGAGATGTTTAACTGGGTGATATGAGAATGAATTCATAAGCAAGTGAGGGAAAAGGTCCATTGCTTTCTTTTCCTCAGCAAGGAAGGAACAAAGGAAGAAAAGGAGACTGAACTAAGGGAAAAGAATAGATACCAAGGGAGAAGAATAGAGAAGATGGACAACAAGTGAAAAAGAAAGAAATTATGTGAATACACACACAATAACACTTTACACCAAAATCAGCAGCTCACCATGAGGAAGATGCTAATAATGAAGATCCTTGGCAAATTCTTGCAGGCAAGGGAGAAGGATTTAGGACCCCAGCCGTGGGGAGCTCAATGTGGAACTGCAAGGCTTGCAAAGTCACTTTCTCCATGGCAGTCCAGCCAGCCAGCACACCTCAGCAGAGAGGATTGGGGTGACCATTGCAAACCACCATATATAGCAGGATCCTCTGTACTGTTTTTAAGCCTGCAGAACAGAGCAAATCTCAACAATTTTAGGCCACCAAAACATTTCTTCACAGTAGTCCCTTTTCAATACTTTCATCATCAACAAATGGTAAACGAGACGGTACAAAATCTCAGGCCTGGATCTTGTACAGTGGTTTGTTATCTATTTCTTGCCCAGGCTGCCACTGATCTCAAGGATCAAATACCTCTGTGGAGCTGAGCCCTGGAGTGCAAGACAAATACATGGGAAGGATAAAGGCAGAGAGAGCTGTTTCACAGCCTTCACATGGCTCTAAATTAGATAAATGCATTGCTCCAACTCTGAGTCAGTCCTTTGGAGATGCTTCAGCAGCCCACATCTGTGCTACAGAGCTTCACTGAGGACATTCACAGTGAGTTCCCAAGGAAAGACCCAGTGTTCAAGCAAAACACAAGTTGCCTCAGAGTGTCAGGACACTGACGCTCTGTCAGGGTCAGGGTCTGAAATTTCCTCACTATTTTTTTTTCCTGCAGGGGTTCTGTTCACAGAGCTGGTACAAAGAAGCCTTCTAGGTATGGAAGGCTCATTGCTTTATGTAGGCATGAAGGAAGGAAGAAACAGGACACTTCAGGTATTTATTTTAAAAGTCTATCATGTGTGGGTATCATTTTAGTTTTTTCCTAGAGACTGCAGCTGACTTTCTCAGCTGCAGTGGAACTTTGAAGCAATAATTTTTCTCAAAACAACCTGAAAAAAGAATTTAAACAAATCTGCACAGTTAGTGTTTATTATCTTGTTTACATGTAGAGAAGTGTTGATTTTAATTAGCCAATCATAGTGATAGTGTGTTAATCAAGGACCAATTAGGTCCAGCTCTACCTTATCACTCTATAAAAGAGATTTCATTTGTTTTAATAAATCATAATTTGGCCTTCTACATCTTAGAATTTCTGTCAGTCTTTTCACGTCCAACAACGACAATCATGCATTTGGATGTCTGCTGATGCCAAAACTAATCACGCTGTGGAAGTGGTACAGAAGCAAAACAAGCAAAGCATGAAGAGCAAGTAAAAGGGAAGGAGCCTGGAATGACAAGCAGAAAAGGTAACTCTACAGATCAGAGGGTTTTCAATACATTGCACATGCTGCAACATTTTAAACAACATGTTATGGCTCCTGAAACATTTTAAACAATATAATATGGTTCAAAGGTTCAAAAATATGGCATGGCATCTCCAGTATATAAGTCTACTGGAGCCAGACTGTGCATGCTGCCCTCACAAATTGAGAGGAAAAGTATTAAATTTAAAGAGGAAACAAAATGCTCATTTTTAGTCACCTATTATCCTTTGAGGGTGTTTTCCTGTTCCCTTCATAGAGTAATGCAGACTAACAGGCAATTGCCATATCCCCAGCTGATAGATAGGCTGTCCAGGATCCCAGTGTTATAAACTCCCTATTTTCTCTGGCCTCTTTCACAGATGCATCTTCATATACAGTGACAATTGCATCAGTGCCCTTACCTTTGGATAGAAAAGCCTGAAAAGTGAAATCATTGGTAGCCAAAGGCAACATAATCAGCTGTTCTCTTTACTTACAAAATACATGGGGTTTGTGCGTAGTAAAATTACAGATGTGCAAAGGGCTGACTAATGAAAGTGCAGAAGAGACATGCACACGAGGTATTTGCCTAAGGATGAGGAAGTATGACATTATCTGAATCACACTGCACTTAGAAATCATCCTTCCCTGCTATTTGGTGTCCTTCAAGAATCCCACCCACAAGGTATTTAATGGACTCTTGCAAGGGGCTTCATTAACTGAGGTTTCAAGACATCCAAAATGCTTTGTTGAGGCCAGAGTCAGTGAAGGGATTAAATTATACTTTACTTTGCTAAGCTATCTTTTACCCAAGTATGCTCCCAAGTAAACTGTCTTTTACCCAAGCCATCTTTTTATCCAGGTACAAACTGCAATGGGTGCAAACTGCAAACTGTACTGCTTTGGGAGGAAGGGGAAAAAAAGAGGTAATCACAACAAATTATACTTTTTTTTTTTTTATCATCATCTTGCTCTGTCTCTGTCAAATTGCTCCTCAAACACAGCAGTCTGTGAAGCTACCTGATTCCTTTGCTTGCCTTTATTTTTCTTCCTCTCTTTGTACTATTTATACTTCTTGGATAAAACCTGCACTTTTACATATCACAGCCATTTCAAGGGCTGAGATGATGAACTGTGCTGTTTAGTCCTTTCCATCACAGTGTCACTAGTGGTCATGTCCCTGATTATCTCTAAGGACAATGCATTCAAGAATAGATTCAATCCAAATCTGTCTGTAATTATGATCAAGGATGATATACTAAGTTATATATGTGAAGGAATGGTTCATTTTTCAAGCCCACATGTTGTTTTCCAAATTCTTTGTAGCTGCAACATAACCTTGTTCTGCAACTTCACCAAACAGTGAATGTGACTTTTCACATAACTGATTTCACCTCCCTTTAAAAAAAAATTAAAAAAAAATGAATAAAAGAGCAAACCATCCTTACACACATACACTTCACACACTTTAACTTTTTTTTCTACTTTTACCATTTCAGGGATGTTGGTTTTTTCCTGGGCTTTAGACAAAACAAATTCAGTTCCCTGTAAAGCTCACTCAGTATCTGGTGTGGGCTTTTGTGTGGTGAAAGGAAAAGAGAAATCTGCTCTGAAAAGAAAACCCTGCTCTTTGAGTTTGTTCTGTGCTCAGGACTACTTCAGTTCATTTAGGAAGGTTGGTAGAGCTCTGTTATTTCTTGCTTGGACCTTTAAAATTTCTCTGCTGCTCCTTGCCTCTGCTGGGAGCAATTTCACTGCAATTACTGAAATGAAGGCCCTGAATTCCACTCTGTAGCTATTCACATGACCCTCAGTGTTTTGGACTTGATTTTTCTCCAGTTTTCTCCACAACAGGAAGAGTCGTGAGGAAATTTTCCTCAGTCAGTGGCTTCAGGTTTCTATTAAAAACTTTTGCTACTTGCAACACTTCTCAAAACCTTTAAAAAACAAACGTAGTATTGGAATTATTCAATCAAACAGTATTAAAAGCACAGATTATGCTTTAGAAACCACTTACAAAGAAGGTTTTTACAGATCAGTGAGAACGCTAGCGAGGAGGGGCCCCTGATATGAATGGAAACGTTTGTTTCAATCCTCATTTATCTTAAGGCCTGGGTGCTTTCTGGACAGTGAAACATTCTTCTGCTCCCTGCGCTTGGAAAAGTGAGGATCAAGTTGCGAGAGAGTGCCCTTGAATGCTCAAGTAAGGAATTTGCTAAGTGGCCTCCTCAGCCAACACAGCTCCCACGTTAACGGTGGCTTCTTAATTCCCTCTGCCCTCGGCTGCAGGATTACCCATACTTTCTTATCACAAGGCATCACTGCCAGCTGAGCCCCATAGTTGTGCCCACCCACAAAACCATGACCACTTGTCATGTTTAAAATGTTTGCGACTTCTCCACCACCTTGAAATTTTAACAAAGCCTTGATAAGGATGTAAAAAAAAAATCTGTAGTTTTGTTAGGGTCCCAGTGTTCTCATTTTTTTCCAGGGTTGCTGAGGGATCTCTGGAATTGCATGTTTGCATAGGTCTGCTCCAGACTGCTTGGATTCCACACACTCCTGCAATATAAACATTAATTAAACAGAATAATGGGTTACTAATTGTCACTGAGGCCACCAGTCATATTGACCTGGAATCCACCTATATTTAAGAAAAGCACAAGAAAACATTGGAATTATTTGGTCTTCTTACCAAGAAGCATTAGATGGGTTAAATCTATTTTAGCCTGATTAACATATGCAGTGCAAATGTGGGGTCCCACTGCATCCCTTCCAAAATCAGCAGTGAAGCTCTTTAATAGAAGCAGAGCTCACTCCTTGGTGAGGCAGTGGCCTCTACAACTGTATCAGAAACCAGATTTGCAGCCCTGTTCTCAAACCCAGCTTCTGTTGATGCTTGTGGAATTTTGGCCAGAGCAAGATCACAGTGTTTGTCCTGCAACTTGCACAGCTAGCTTGAAGCTTTTCTTTTTTCTGCCATCCCAAACTTCTTGGGATTAGTCAGGACTGATATTGATGTATGAACATCTTAAAAAGACTGTACATAGCTTCCAGGCTGAAGACTAAACATTGCTGCATAAAACAGAATTTGGCAGTGATTCTATAGGATGAACCTAATCAGAGCAGACAGATTACAATACATGGTAAAGTCATGGAGTTGAAAAGAAAAAAGCACTTGCTCTGCAGTATTGCATAATACATTCTGGAGAAACTAGAAAACCTTTCAGAGCAGCTGGGACAGAGGGAAATGAACCATTTGTTCCCAAGTGAAATAAACAAAAGAAGGAAATGCTCCAAATTGTCTCCAAACTAGGAAAGGAATGGTGGTGAGAAAAGTGACCAGAGCCTGAACCAAGCTTTTCACATTGTCCAGTTCCTGACAGTAGCTCTGTTTCAAGTGCACAAGCCCATATCTCCTCATCCTCTGGTCAGTCCTGGTCAGACACAGACCTCTGCAAGGGAATGCAGCCTTTGGCAGACATCACTGGATGCCTGCAGTGTAGCACCAGCCAACCCAGCTGATCTATTTTTGAGTCCTGGTATGTCATCTGAAGAAGGAAAAAATCAAAGCAACCCCTTCTTGCTCCAAATCACCTGCACTGCTCTGGATGTGACCAAGAAAACATTCCAGACACCTGATACGAGTTTGACTGAGGAAGGTAGCATTCAGTACAAAAACTCACACAACGAAGTTCAGACAGAGTGGAAAGACCTGCAACTCAGAAGAAGGAGAGAACTCTCTATGGCTTGACTGTGAAACATTCAAAACAGTCAGTCATCTCTTCCTTGCTTATGTTTTCTTGTCACTAAAATGTGACTCTTGGATTTTTGTTTTCCTTTTGTAGATGACAACCAACTTCATCAAGAAAGAGAGCACAAAACTGACTCCTGGTACCTGCTTGACAAGAGTGTGAGTTCTTCACATCATTCCTCTCTTTTTAGGACTTAAAGTTAGGGACCATTCTGACATTCTGATTCATGTAAGAAAATTGCTAACTTGAACTAGAGAATGTGAAAGAAAGCCAAGTAACCATCTTGTCCAGGCTTGTTGCCTTTATAGAGCATCTCAAGATTTTGTATTTCTGACTTAACGCCGGTACTCCTTTCCCTTTTAAAACAGCACCAAAACAAGGTTCTTGTTTCAGTAATAGCACTGTGAGTCAGTCTGAAACTCTGATAATATTGCCTTTCTGGGGAAATCTTACTGAAAATTTAGGAGATAAATTGTCCATTCTTTTACAACCTTTTATTCAGAGCCAGTGAATTGAGGCAGGTGGACAATCATGGCAATTGACCCATGCATCTTGATTCTCATTTATTCAGTCCCCTTCTCAGTGCAGACTGGAAAAGCTCAGTTCTGAAGCTGAGCAGCTAAACCACTGGGCATGCCCTGAGGGACACATCTGGAGCACTTATGAGTGACTATTGTGCGTGCAATAACACCACCTAATCTCTCTTGGAAATGGACTCAACTCGATCAGACCTTTCTCTTGCACACTTCTGGTTAGCAGACCGCTCCAGAACCTCCTTCAAGTACTTAAGTATCTTCACCTAATTTCCGGAGGAAAAAGAAAATCTCTACCATGAGCACGTAACAATTTCTTCCTGTCTTAGTTTGGTTCTTTATCAAAAAATTGCCTCCCCCAACTATCCCCCTCACCCTGCTATACTTAAATTCAACATCATCTTCAAGTCATCTTCCCTCCTTTGTGTCATCCCCCTAGGATGAGCAGATTTATGTTCTTGAATTTCTGGATTTAAAATAAACTGCATGTTCAGAGCTGTACACATGTGTATGGTGGTGTGTTCTCACTTCTCACTGGTTCTGCAAGACTAAACTGCTAAGAATGTATCTTCTCATGAGTCCTAAAGCACACATGAGGACTCCCTTTAGCTCTTGGTTATTCTGCAACAGTTTACTGAACTGGGAGTTGCACTTCACCTGTTCCTGTGCCAAGGCAAAGGAAGAAGGTAAACACGTTTCAGTGGCTGGGAAAATTAGACCCTTCTTGACCTTGCTTTTTCACTCTGAACACAAGGACTGTTCTGCTTGCCTAAATTCCCATATTTTTCCTCCTTTTACAAGGAAATAGTGCAGTTCAGGCAGTTGAGAAAGATATTTGGAGGAGAAACAATCAGAAGAGGGTTTAATGTTGCAGCAGCTTCCTGAGTGAGAGAAGACGGGCATGGGAAATAATAACTCTGCTCCAATGTCAGGGCTGAGGAGATTTCTATTTCCAATTTAAATGTAATTTTAAGAGCTGTTTGGAGCAGCAAGGGTTCACTTCAAGAACCTGGAGGCTTAGTACACAAATTGTGTAGTCAACAGAAAGGTTCCCATCAATTTCAGGGTGATGTGCCTTATGAATGTGTGCTCTCATGCTGCAATCAGGAATGAGAGAGCACTTTAAAAATGCTGGTGCTGTGCGATATTTGTGGAGGTTTTCTTCCTGCATCACTCAGTTCTTGCACTCTTTAGGTAATTCCAAGAACTGCTCATCTGTAGATTGTGTTGCTTGGTTTTCTTCAGGGATACCAAAAGAGAGACTAGTAGGGAGATCTTAGGAACATGGTAAGAAGGCAAAATCTGTATTGCTGGGGTTTGACAGTCTTAGGTTGATTCAAAATAAATAAAGAAATCTTAATGGTTGAACACCAAAATAACACACTACCCACAAATGCAACGCACTGTGATTTGACATACTGTAATTCCTGTAGCCTTCAAAAGGTAAGTATGTGTTCACGATACTTCCCCACATAATATTTAGAAATCCTCACTGGTGTTTTTCACAGTGATTAACTACGTTGAATTATCAGATGGACTAAAAAGGAAAGATTTTTTAAGGACAACTCACTGGCCAAAAAGGAGGAAAAAATTAAACACTCTGCAGGCTTTTCAACTTCGAATATCAACAAAGTTCTTCTAAATAGATTCAGCAGTAGAAAAGAAAGACAGACAGTTCTGAGAAAATGCTCACTCTAACATGTGCTTGAAAGGTATCCCAGCCGGAAAGTGGAGAACTCTCCACACCAAGAGAGGTCAAATTTGCAACTCAACTCATGTCCTAGTTTTTCACATATACAGCATAATTCACTTGATTTCCATAAAATATCAAGTAGCTGAAGCAACTTTCACAGCATGTCCTTCTGAACTGCTTAAAACGGGATTTATGAAATCTAGTAGATATGAACTCTAAAAGTAGATATGGTGTTCCTCCACTCTATCAATTCTCTGGGCTGCAACCAGCAAATATTAAGAAAACATGTACAAATAGGAAATGCCATCTTTACTTTCACTCTTGGCATTAGAGCAGTGAAATCCAGATATGTGGAAGCAGAGTGTGAAGCTGTGTTTCTCTCCAACTGTATGAAAACCCTGGTTTGATCAAAGAGCCACCCAAGGGGATAACTTACTTTTTCCTTCAAACATTTTTCTGTGTTTTTATTACTAAAGGGGAAGTGCTGCAGGACTTATTTGGGCAGTGATAGTGGATGACAGATTAAATATGAGCTCACATTGAGAGACTGTAGCACAAAGAGGTAAATACCATACTGGGATGTGAAGCAGAATTACTTGCAAGACTATAGAATTAGTAATTCCTCCATACATAGCCCTGGTGAGGCCCCTCTTGGAAAACCGTGATCAGTTTTGGGCAACTCAATATAGAAAAGAAGTCAATAAAATAGAGTGACTACAATGAACAGTGATAAAGATAAGAGGATTAGAAGGTATGATGTATGAGCAAGGGAAGCCAATGTACTAAACACAGCCAAAAGTTAGAGGAAAGGAAAGGGCAAGGGGAGTAGGGACATGACAGTGCCAAAATATTCATAGGTGGCTGGAAAACTTGACTGTGTCTGTAGATGTATTTCAAAGATAGTTAGTAAAAAATGTCATTTTTTGTGGAGAATTTTAAGTAAGTTTTAACAATTTCCTTGCTCCTCTCATCTTATAGATATATTTTGGTTATGGGAGGGAAAAAAGTAATTTATTGAGGGGGAGAAAAAAAGAATATTTTGGACAGAAAGTAAGATTTTGCTCTCATAGAAAAAAAAAAGTAAACAAACCAGAGTGCACACCTCCAACGTACACACACAGGTTCTCACACACTCACATATTTTGTCCCCAAGAAAAAAAAACATTTATGGAGTGTTACCAGCCAGCTCTAATCAAAGGCTGACATTCAAACTTCATTCTATTCTTAAAGATTAGATTTCCTGGGTAACTTTATGGCACTCTCAAGAGCCCACTGCTCATGTAACCACTCTCAGCAGCCTGGTGTCTGTCACCATAAAAGGACAGCACCGTGCTTGAGAAGGCTTCCTTCTGGATGGGCTGGATGATCTCCATCTGGGCTGGTGGTCAGGGAAGAGCAGCTGGCATTGCTCTGAAATAAGGAGAGCTCTGAGATTTCAAACTGCTGAAGCCCCAACCTGCTTGGGTATCTCCAAGCACTCAGACTAATGCAATTAATAATGAAGTGGCTGAGCCTGGCTGGGGTAGAGGTAGCAACTGGAGCTGGAATACAGAAAAACTGTCAAAGTCAGCACTGCATAATTCAGACAAAGCTGGTTTGGAGCTGGGGAGTACAGAAAAATACTCATTTGTACTGTTTATTTCCACTTATAGCTTTGCATTAGCTCAGTGGCACACCTGAAATTAATACATGGAGCTGTCTTCTGGAGACAGTCTATTTTGTTTGCATAATCCTTCCGCCAGCTTGCCTGTCTCCTGGCAGTTTGTGACTTTCCTTCAATATCCTAAAAAACTTTTCTGGGGAGAAAAAAAATAAAACACACTAGAACTGAATGACTTCTTTAACCAATTTCTTCCTTTCTCTTCCCCTGCATTACTTTTTCCAGGACAACTTAGAGAGCTGGAGCCTCCCACTTTGACTCAACAATATTTTTCTCCTTCCAACTATTCTTCTTTAGACTTGCAGTGCGTTCTGCTTATAAATCTTCTACAAAAGAATATTTTGCTTCTCAAACCTTCAACTCCAAACATTATTCAGCATAGGAATTTATTAGATTGCATTTATTTTCACTGTATATTCCTATAAGTTATCCTGGCCATTTCTCCAGTCCCTCTTCATTCTTTGTTGCTTATGAAAGCACTTTTTTTGTAGTTGTTAAACAGATCCTCATCTCTAAAACAAATAATCTTCTCACTTTCTTCCCTGCTTTCTTACCTGACCATTAGAGTAGAAGTTGGGTTCAAACCTTGTTTCTTGCCTTTTTTTTTTTTTTCTTAATCAGAGCAGAAAAGATGGCCAGAAAGAGACACTGCCATCTCTTTTGAATTAACTGTTTGGTGCTGGCCAAGTCAATAATATGCATTCCCTGCATGGTGAGCTGTGATTAAGCAGGAGCCTGACATGGAGGAGTTGAGCAAGTACTGGGAACCCTGGACCAAACCCTCGCCCTGTCCCAGCGGTCCGACCCCTGTGCCAACATCCCGGCTCAGCTGCCAGCTCAATACCAGCGCCCTGCCTTCCCCAGAGCTGCTCAGCACTTTGAGAACTGCAGGCACCTGAACCACTGCTGGGAGAAATTGGGCAATGGCTTCACAGCAGGATGAGTCCCAGAGTGCTCCCTGTGAAATTACATTCTTTTAAACTAGAAAAAAAAATATAATTTAGAAGTAAATGCCTTTCCCCCCCGAACCCTTCCACCCCCCACTCCCCCCCCTACAATAGTTAGTGTTGCTTTTATTTGCCGTAAAGGTACAAGGATGTAGGAAAATATTGCCATCCATAAGCACTGTGGAAGAAACTACAGCAGGTTCTGCTGCAGGATGGAAACTCTGTTTAGGATCCCTGTTGCCTCCATGGGGATTCTTACCTGTCTTTACAGTGCTGTCTGATGGAAAGGGGAGCTGCCAATCCTAACTCAAAAGGACACAGCCAAAACAGAGCTTTTGTCTGCATCCACATCAGCAGAGAAACACTGAAATACTTCCCTTTGCACATGTACAGAAAACTAACATCATCTCAACCAACATTAAGATATTCTAGGCCTGTAAAAAGCTTCATCCCACAGTCATCTGAGTCTCCATCCTGGACTTTGAAACCAATTGTGATTTCTTCTATAGTGTACTCTATCAAAACTTCTTATTCTCACTCAGACACCTATTTCTGGATGTGTAGACATCCAGCAGATTACATCTGGTTTGGATCTGTATTTGATTGTTGCTGAATGAAGCCTCACTTGCAATAAAATTTGGTCATTCACTCACTACAATTCCACAAAGCCTGAATTTGGTTAAAAAATAAGCTAGAGATAGGTGCAAGTCTAATGGGAATTCAGCTGAGAATCTCCACCTTAGGTAATGCTGGATGGAAACCATATGAAAAGCCACAATAAATAGGTTAGATATTTTCAAGGAATGATTGCAATATTTGATAAAGGAATATTTCCCCTTTTTTAACCCTGGAAAGTAATCAACCACTGCCATTACTAAGGCATTATCATATCAAAAAACTTCCATATTGATTTGCTTTCAACAGAACAAACAAGAAAAAAACTAAATCCTGCAGTACTGTTAACACTAAGTCTGACAATGCAGAAGTCTATACAATAACTCACCCACCCCCATTAGTGTGGTTGCAAAGTTAAAACTCTTGCACCAAGATTTTATTAAAATTCCCAGTTTGCTTTGCATATTTCATTCAGGCACACACTAAATGTGGAGGCTCAGAAGGTGGAGTGTCAGAACTGACATTACCTGACTTCCTGGAAGTCCAGCACTGCTGCTAAGATTGTGTTCAGGAGCCTGTCTAACACAGACTAATTCCAACATCCTTTTAGATATTATACACTTCTTTGAAATCCAGAATTACACTAGGGTTGAAAACAACTCAGAAACCCCCAGTCAGGTGTTCTGAGAATCCCATTTATACATAAAAACCACTCTCTGGGAGGAAGAAAAAAATCCCTCTCCCCAGTAACCACAGTAATCACATCAACAGAAACGTGCAGTGGGCACAGAACATTTTGAAGGCACAAGCCCATCAGCATTCTGGTCAGGACAGAGTTTATTAGGCATCTCTCCAGCCTGGGTAGCACTATGGAGGCTGTGTGCCTCAGGGGATGTCAGCTTAATGAAGTGCCCTGGCAGTGGAGGGGATGTGCACCTGCTGCCTGGGGCCATGCAATGGACAGATGTAGGAGCAGCAGAGTCAGAGCTGTCCATTTCTCATCCTCTAGCAGAGACAACACCCACAGGGTGGACTAAGGGTGCACAGTCTGCTTTAACTCACATGTGGGTGTGGATAATGAAAAATACTTTTTTTCTCCTTTCTCCTTTGGTGTCCAGTTGCAAGGAAGTGGCCAGACACAAGTGTGAGCTTGCAGAGCATAGAATCACAGAATGGCTTGGGTTGGAAGGGACCTTAAAGATCACCCAGTTCCAACCTCTCTGCCACTCATCTGACCAGGCAGCTCAAAGCCCTGTCCAATCTGACCCTGAACACCTCTAGAGATGGGACATTCACAACCTCTGTGGGGAACCTCTGTCAGAGTCTCACCATTATCACAGTGAAGAATTTTTTCTTAACATCCAACCTAAAAATGCCCTTTTCATTTTAAAACAATTGCCCCTTGCCTGTCACAGCTTGTTATATTAAAAGTCCATTTCCCTTCTTTTTCTATGCCACTTGCAGGCACTGGAAGATTACAATTAGGTCTCCCCAGAGCCTTCACTTCTCCAGGTTCAACAACCCCAGCTCTCAGCCTGTTTTTACAGCAGAGGAGCTCCAGCTCTCTAAGCATTTTTATGGCCCTCTGAGAACCTGCTCCCACAGGTCCATCTCTTTCTTGTGCTAAGGACCTCAGACCTGGACAGGCAAGGTATGCAAGGGATCCTTAAAAACCTTCACAAGGGACATAACCATTCTAGTATAGGATTGCTAGCCATTAGCTGGGTGAAGCCTGGCACCACTTTTAATTTTATCTCAAGAAGTTCCCAGTCGACTGGCTGAGGGAAGCTAAAGAAGGAAAGGAAATATCAGCTGTAGACACAAAAAAACAAAAGGATTTTTTCCAGGAATACCTCCATAAAGACCACAACAACAAATGATGGACATTCCAGGAGAAAAAGTTCACAGTGTCCTGGAACTATTTATATACCTTGATACAAAATAAAATCTGGAGAGGCCTTGGCACAGGTTGCCCAGAGAAGCTGTGGATGCCCCATCCCTGGTAGTGTTCAAGGCCAGGCTGGATGGGACTTTGAGCAGAAACTCTGTGGAAAAGGAACCAAGACAATTCAGGCACTCTCCACTCTCCCATGACCTAAACCCAAGATCATTCATATTCCCTGTATAGGGCCGGAAAAACATTGACTTATTTGTAGTTCATNGTTGTTGTTGTTGCTGTTGTTATTGTTGTTGGAGGGGGGAGGTGTGAATTAGCACAGATTTGAAGGAAACGTAGGTGGGGAGCATAATGCTTCTAATTGCAATGCACTAGCAAGCACAGGCTACAGTAGTTTAAAGATAAAAATAGGATCATTTGGATGTGTGAATTTGAATATGATTTATGGATCACTTCCAGAGACATTATTGTCACTTATCATTTAGATGGCTGTGAAAGTGAAGACTATGTGGGAAATCATGCAAGAGATACATTGCCTGCAGAATAGGAAAAAACATAAAATCTTGGGGTTGCTGATTCAGCAATTAATATTGCAACCTTCACTGCCTTCAATGCTCAGAAGAAAAGGGTAAGATAGCCCAGATGTCTGCTTCCTATAAATAACTTATCTCGACACTTAAAGGCATAGACAGGCTTAAACATTACACACTAAAGGCACGCCCTTTTTACACTACACACGCCCTTTCCCATTTGCCTTGGAAATGTTTAAAATAGGAGCCACTGGTGAATCAGGAATTTGTGAACTCAGGACTCTTGGGCTGCTCCAGCTTCTGCCTACAGGTCTAAAAGGGTCCAAAAATATCAGGGCAACCATATCTTCAGCAGGGATGGATGGGAGGTGAGGAGGTGTGCTCTAGGACACTTGGTGTCTAAAGATCTCAACTAGAGCAGTAATTATAGAAGATCACAACTTTCCACAGCTGAAATTCAGAGGCAACCCTTTAAACATCTATGTGGCATTTTTTTAGTGGGTTGTTTTTCTGTGTCGTCTTGTTAGCTTGGTCCAGAGCAGATTGTAACCGCCAAACAGAAGGAAGCATTGGCACAGAACTCAAGTACCTGGCTCTCCCTAGTTTGCTTAAAACAGTGGGATAATTCCCCTGGTTTCAGCAAATCTCACCCCGATTTACAGCAGCACAAGTGAGATTAGGATTATCTCTCTTTTTGTGTTTTATGTCCGACACTGTGAAGACAAAAAAAAAAAAAAAAAGCAACCTGTATATCTGACCAAGCTGCTTGACATGACATTTAGCATACCCTTTAATTTAGCATACCCCTTTTAACAGAAAATAATGAAAGACATAGTAAGGATCATTTATTCCTCAAAGAAGCATACAGAGACAAGTAGTTTTAAACACACCTGCTAATAATCGTCAGAACAAAATCTCAGGAGCATTGGACCAGCACCCCAATATCTTTATCTTAGTGGGTGCTGTTTTGCTGAGAAAATTATGGCTCCTTAGTCAACACTCATGGTGACTCTTAAAAGCATTTCTTTTTCACACATGAAACCACAAAGTTCAAATGAGACTTTTTTGACCTCACACATTTGTTATTTGTAACATGGTTAATAAAAGTAATTATCAGTAGTCTCTGACAAGTAGAGTGAAAATCTGAACTCTTTGATGTGCAGAGAAAAATTGTACATGTTCATCAAGAAACTGTATTTCTTTGGAGGGTTGTTCCAATGGCTGCAAAATTAATAAGTCATTTCCAAAACTGAAAAAGTTGAGGTCCCTGAGAGAAGGAAATAGTCTTTGCTAAAAAATATCAACTAAAGCTGCCTCATAACCACCTGTGAAGGTTCAGAAATTACTTAAGGAATGCATGTTTGCAAACTTTTAATTAAAGAGGCTGAAAGCCAGTGCTAACAAGGCAATCTAAGAATGAAATACAATAATAAGCCTAATTTAGCTTCACTGTAGATTTCCACTGGTGTCACATATTTGGGAGACTGGAGTCTGCATATTGGGAGTTACAAGGTGAATTATAACCAGAATTATGGTCATGTCATAGTGTAGTCAATCAATATGGTCAATCAATAGTGTGGATATTTGTTGCTATACCTCTTCAGCCTTCTGATCTTTACCTTTGAGAAATTCCTTTCTCACACATTTTCTGTAAACTGTGGATTGTTTACATTCTTTCATGGGGGTGGAGTTCTTTTGATAGACACCTATCTTGACCAGTGTGGTTGGAGAAGTGTTAACCTTGCTTACCAATCACACTGGTTTGCTTGCTACACTGTATATATGGAGTCAGTGATGTAATAAAGTCAGTCCTCTTGGTTGAACTGAGTCAGAGTCCGTGTGGTCAATCTAGTGTGTCTCTGTGACAGATATGACTGAACCAAATGTTGTTTTCTGAGCTGTCTCTTCCAGCAAGATTAGGTTTATGTGATGAGGCTCAGGGTAGTCACCCCCTTGCCCAGAGAAGTGCAGTCAACCTGATGCCAACCAAAACAAAGAAGTCTACCTCTCTCAACAGAACGCCTAAGAGTTTCATTTGAATTAGGGCTGAAATGCTTGGCCAATAGATAGCAAAGAGCTATACACCTAGCGTAGAGGACATGAGACCATCTGGAAATCTTCCCTTCTCCCTCTC
>WAAE01006262.1:24494-36237 GCA_013400495.1 Nicator chloris | reverse complement strand
TTCCGGGAGGATCCTGTGGTCCGGGAGAGCCCCCAAATCCCGGGAGGGTCCTGGGGTCCAGGAGAGCCCCCCAAATTCGGGAAGGGTCCTGTGGTCCGAGCCGCCCCCGCCCCATCCTGGGGTCCCCATCAGGGCTAGCGAGGGGGATTCGACTCCGCTCGGGTGTTTCCGTCATGGGCGGAAACGCCCGAAGGCTGCCAAGAGGTGTTCGGGTATTTCCGCATCCACTCGGGTGTTTCGGCCTCACTCGGACATTTCCGGCTCCACTCGGGGTCGCGGCGGCGCGGGAGGCACTCGGCTCTTCCCGCGGCGCTCGGCGGAAAATACCGAAGGAAGCTTCGGGTAACTCCGTCGTAGAGGCGGAAACACTCGAAGTCTGTGAAGTCCGCGAGCCGAACCTCTCCGGGAAGAGCCGAAGCGGCGCGGAGAGGCGTGTCGGGTGTTTCCGGCGCGGCGGCGGAAATGGCCGAGGGCCGGCGGCGGCCGCCATGTTGGGAGCCGCGGGGCGCTGAGNGGGGCATTTTGGGAGGGGGACTGAGGGGTCTGCGGGATTTTTGTGAGGGGAAAAGGGGAATCTGAGGGAGGAAAAGGGGGCCTGAGGGGATCGTGAGCCGGTTTGTGAGGGGAAAAGGGGAGTCCAGGATCGGTTTGTGGGGGGAAAGAGGGAAAAAAAGGGGCTCTGAGGGGCTCGTGGACTGATTTGCGAGGGGAAAGGGGGGATCTGAGAGGGTAAAAAGCAGAATTTGTGGGGGTTCTCGTCCCGTCCATATAGAAAAAAAAGCGGTTCTGGGTGGGTCTGAGGCGTTTGTGTGACGGGAAAGGGGAGTCTGGGGTCGGTTTTGAAGGGAAAAGGGGTCTCGGAGGGGCCTGAGTAATTTTGTGAGGTAAAAGGGGTGTTTTGAGGCGGAAAAACGGGGATCCGAGAGGGAAAGGGAGGCTGAGAGAATCTTTTTTTTTCTGTGAGGGGAAACGGGGGTCTGAGGCGTTTTGTGATGGGAAAAGGGGGTCTTGGGCCGCTTTGCGAGGGGTAAAAAGGGTCTGGGGTCTGTGTGTGAGGGGAAAGTGAGGCCTGGAAGGGATCGGAGAAATTTTGTGAGGTAAAAAGTCAGTGACAGAAACCTGTGTTGATTTGTGAAGGGAAAAAAAGGGAGTCTGAGGGGGTCTTGGGACATTTTTGGGAGAGGAAAAGAGGATCTTGGGGTATTTTATGTGGGGAAGGGGGGGGATCCGGGTTGCTCTGTGAAGGGAAAAGAGGGACTGAAGGAGTCTAGGGTTGTTTCGTGAGGGAAGAGAGGGCTCTGAGGGGCTTCGGGGCCTCTCTGTGAGGTGGAGAAGGGGGGGTGTAAGGGTCCCCTCAGCGAGGGGATCCTGGGAGACCCCCAGTTCTTCTCCTCCACCCCCTTGGAGGACCCTGGGGTCTCCCGTGGCCCAGACCCTCCTGTGGGATGGGGGGTCCTGAGCCATGACCCCCCTTCAGGGCCGGATTTGGTGTAGGGAGAGCGCTCTGGGGTTCTCCTGGGATGAGCCGCTCCCCAAATTTTGGGGTCCCATTTCGGGCTTTCCTGAGGGGCAGCGGGGGGGGGGGGGGTTGTGTGCGTGACCCCAAAGTTTGGGTGAGGGGGTAAAGCTTGGCACCCCAAAGGGAGAGGGGCAAGCAGGGATGATGCCAGACCCCCACGCTGAAGCCCCAGGGTCTGGGATCTGCTGCAGGGGGCAGGTTTGGGGTGTCATTGTTCCCCCCCTGTTCGGCGGCTGCACAACCGGGGTGTGGGGGCGTCAGCCCACCCCCTTCCCCACCCCCTTCCCCGCTGCAGCCCCCCCCAAACGGGGGGTCTGTGGGGGCGGCGGCAGCACTGCCACGGGCTCAGCACCCTCCCAGGGCTCTGGGGGGGCTCTGAGGGGTGAACCCCCCAAATTCCTCCAGTTCTGAGCCCTGTGAGCAGGGACCAGCCCCCCCCCCGGGGTGGGGAATGGGGGGCTCACCCCCTTGTGTTTGAGGGTGTGAGGGGATTGAGGCCCAAACCCCTTTGGGGTCAGCTGGGGTTCCCAATTTGGGGTGGATTTGGGGGGCTCTTGGGGTCCCTGTCTGCCCCCAGCTTCTGTTGGTGGTGGGAGACCTCATTGCTGGCTCAGCCCTTTTGGGGAGCACCTGGGGGGCTCCTCAGCTCCCCCCCCTATGTGACACCCCCATTTTGGGGGATATTTGGGGGGACTTCCCCCCTTCTGTGACTGGGGGCCCCCCAGGTGCTGGGGAGTGACCCCAGCAGGGCGTGTGGGGGCACAAGTGGCCTTGTGCTGGTGTCCCCAAGCCCGAGGACAAGGCGATGCCACCAGTGCTGTGGCTGTGGCATCGGGCCCCCCCTCTTCGTTTTGGGTGGTTTTCCTTTTATTTATCCGCTGTTATGTAACGCCAGAGGAAAATTATTCCTGGCTGGGAAGATTTGGGGAGGGGGCGGCAGCACCGAGTGGGGGGGGCTGCGCATCTCCCCCAACCCCAGCAGCCAAATTCGGGGGGTCTTTCCCTGCCCCCCAGCCCCCAATTTCTCCCTCACATGGAGCCCAATCTGGTGGGGTTGGAGATAAAAAAAAAACAAACCTTCAAAAATACCTAAATTTGGCTGACATTTGAGCGGCGCCGCACGAACCAGCGCTGCCTCCCCGGCTGCCACCGCCGCGCCGTGCCTGGGGTCCCCGGTCACAGCGTCCCTGGTGACACCGGCGCTGCTGCCATTGCCACCGGCTGGCACCGGCGTGGTGCTGCCAGCGTGGGCGGGTGCCGGGGGCACGGACACCTCCCGGCGCCGGGATCCTCACGCCTGCCTGGTGACATCACTGCCGGGCCTGGTGACATCACACCTTACCTGGTGACATCACACCTTTCCCAGTGCCGTCACCGCAGCCTCAGCGCCCTCACTGCTGTCACCATTCCAATGGTGATCCCAACGGCGATTCCCAACCTTTTGGCTCCGCCACCAGCACCACTGGATCGTCCCGCCCCGGTTTTCCCCCCCCACCTCCCGCTGCCGATTTTCCCCTTTTCCGCCCCGTTTTCCCCGCCCCGGCGCTCCAGGTGTTCCCCGGCCCCACCCCGCGCTGTCCCGCTGCGGCCTCAGCCCCAACCGGTCGAGCCGGTCCCCGCTGGCTCCCTCCCGCCGGCACCGCCCCGCTCCCGCCGCTCCCGCCGCTCCGGGGTGCCCAGGGTGAGTCCCCTCATGGCGGGCGGGCTGGGGAAACTGAGGCACCGGGGGCTCCGCGGCCTCAGCGGGCTTTGCTCACCGAGCGCCGCCGCCCCGCAGGGCACCGGGGCCTTCCCAGCACCCGCGCCCAGTGCCAGTGAGACCCTCCCGGTGCCGGTGCTCGCCCGGTGCCGGTGACATTCCCCCGGTGTGACCCGTGCCGGGCGGTGCCGTATTTGCCATGTTTTTGGGCACTCGGGGCTCGCCGATAAGAGGAGCCGGGAAATGCCCGGAACGCCGCCGGCCTGCCGCCACCGAGCCCCCGGGGGGGTTCGGGGGGTTCTGGTGCCGCGGCCCCGCCGCGGGGGGAGGTCCGGGGGCTCCGGTGTCGGTGCCGCCTCGGAGCCCGGCCGAACGCCGGCAGCGCGGCCAGATGGCTCCGCACGCTCCCGCCCCGTTGCCACGGCAGTTTTTTGGCAGAAATCCCCGTTTTCCTTCACTTTTCCCACAGCACCGCGCTGGGTTTTGGGGGAGGGGGAAGCTCCGGTCCCCCCTAAGTCCCAAAACCCCGCGTTCTCCCCCCAAATCTGGGGGTTCTGTTGCGCCATCGCCGGCACCTCCCCCATGGCTTCCGCCAGCGGTTTCCTTCCCACGGAGGGGGAGGGGGACACCCCAACATGTGTCCCCACAAAAATAAACCCGGCCAGCTTTCGGTGGGCCCCAGATCCCACCTGGGACGGGGGGGTTGGCTCGGCTCCCCCGCCCGCTCACGCGCTCCCGTTATCTGCGGTGTCACCGGAGCGGTGACAGCCCCGGGGGGTGACACTGCTCAGCGCCGCCGGCTCCCTGCCCCTGAGGGGACGCCCCCAAAGTGTCCCCAAAGCCCAAGTGACCTTCGGGAGGGGGGGCCACGGCGGCTTTCGGGGTGCGGGAGGAGGGGGTTTGTGGCGATGTCGTTCTGGGGGATCCCCCCCTCGCTTTTGGCTGAGGCGTGAACTGCGTGCAGGTGGTTGCGTTCGGGGTAAAACCGGGATATTTGGGCGCTGGATTTTCAGGAGGGGAGCGGGGCCGGGCTGGCCGTGGCCGTGTCCCCTCCCGGACAGGGGGTGACACGGCGCTGGCCCCTTCCCACCCTCGCGGCCCAGCCCGAAACCCGCGGCGCTTGCGTCAGGTATCGGGGGCGGCTCCCGGCCGGGCCGGGCGCGGCTCCGCCGCTCCGGACTTTGCTCCCGGCTCCTCCAGGAGCCCGCGGACCCTCCCGGGATCCCCGGGGGGACGCGGCCGGGCCGGGCTGAGCGTCCCCTCGCTGTCCCCGCAGCCGGGCGCCGTGGAGGGCAAGGGCGGTGGCAAGGCCAGCATGCTGCGGGGCCGCAACGCCGGCACGGCCGCCGAGGAGCAGCCCCACATCGGCAACTACCGGCTCCTCAAAACCATCGGCAAGGGCAACTTCGCCAAGGTCAAGCTGGCCCGGCACGTCCTGACCGGCAAGGAGGTGAGTGGCACCCTGCCGGCGTGGGGACAGCGCTCTGGGGGGCCTGGGCCGCGGGGACACCGCGGGGACGGGCTGGGCCCGTGGGTGCACCGTGGCATGGGGACATCCTGTGGATGCCACCACAGTGCCGGGACAGTTCTGGGCTCGCCGTGCCCCTCCTGTGGGTGCCACAACAGTGTGGGGACAGTTGTGGGTCCCGGTGCTTGCCTTGGAAGTGCCTCCAGTGTGTGGGGACAGTCCTTGTTCTGTGAGTGGCACCGTGGTGTGGGGACAGCTTTGCATCCTGGTCCAGGTTCTGTGGGTGTCACCACAGGGAGAGGCTTGTTGTCCTTGTCCCATGGGTGGCACCGTGGTGTAGGGTCAGCTTTTGTCCTGTGGGTGCCACCATGGTGTGGGGACAGCTCTGGCTTCTGGTCCCTGCCCTGGGAGTGCCACCTGTCATGGGAATGAGTTTCCTGGTCCTTAGCTGTGACTGTCACCGTGGTGGGGGGACAGTTCTAGGTGCTGGCCCTGTGGGTGCCACCACTGGCATGGGCTGCTTTTCCCCACCCTGTGGGTGCCACCATGGCCTGGGGACACTTGTGGGACCTGGTCCGTGCCCTAGGAGTGCCACCGTGCCACAGGGATGGACCCAAGCTCTAGGTCCTCATGCCAGGAGTGTCACCACGGTGTGGGGACAGCCCTCGGGATGGTGCTGTCACCTTCCCTCTCACTCTGGGAGTGGCACCACGGTGTGGGGACAGTCCTTTCCCCCTGCTCCTCACCCTGCAAGTGCCACTGGAGCACAAGCACAGCCCTAGGGACAGTCTCACCCCCTTACAAGTGCCACCGAAGCTTGGGGACAGCCCTGTCCCCCTGCCCTTCCCCTCTCGAGTGCCACCACGTTTTGGGGACAGCCCTGGGGTCCCTCTGACCCTGCTTTCCCCCTTGCAGGTGGCCGTGAAAATCATTGACAAGACGCAGCTCAACTCCTCCAGCCTGCAGAAGGTGAGGGGTGTCCCCAGGGGGGGTGACAGCTGATTTTGGGGTGACAAACGGGGGATTATTCCCTCTGACACCCCCCAAAATCCCCCCCTGTCCCTCACAGCTCTTCCGGGAAGTGCGAATAATGAAGGTCCTGAACCACCCCAACATAGGTGAGACCCCCAAACCCCCTCAGCCGCACCCCCACCCCTCCCCGGGGTGTCCCCCGCCCTTGGGGGGGTCCCAGGGGTGTCCCCTTCCCCCAACCCCCCTCGCCCCCCCTGCAGTGAAGCTCTTTGAGGTGATCGAGACGGAGAAGACGCTTTACCTGGTCATGGAGTACGCCAGCGGGGGTGAGTGGGGGCTTTGGGGCTGCCCTNCCGTGCCCTAGGAGTGCCACCGTGCCACAGGGATGGACCCAAGCTCTAGGTCCTCATGCCAGGAGTGTCACCACGGTGTGGGGACAGCCCTCGGGATGGTGCTGTCACCTTCCCTCTCACTCTGGGAGTGGCACCACGGTGTGGGGACAGTCCTTTCCCCCTGCTCTTCACCCTGCAAGTGCCACTGGAGCACAAGCACAGCCCTAGGGACAGTCTCACCCCCTTACAAGTGCCACCGAAGCTTGGGGACAGCCCTGTCCCCCTGCCCTTCCCCTCTCGAGTGCCACCACGTTTTGGGGACAGCCCTGGGGTCCCTCTGACCCTGCTTTCCCCCTTGCAGGTGGCCGTGAAAATCATTGACAAGACGCAGCTCAACTCCTCCAGCCTGCAGAAGGTGAGGGGTGTCCCCAGGGGGGGTGACAGCTGATTTTGGGGTGACAAACGGGGGATTATTCCCTCTGACACCCCCCAAAATCCCCCCCTGTCCCTCACAGCTCTTCCGGGAAGTGCGAATAATGAAGGTCCTGAACCACCCCAACATAGGTGAGACCCCCAAACCCCCTCAGCCGCACCCCCACCCCTCCCCGGGGTGTCCCCCGCCCTTGGGGGGGTCCCAGGGGTGTCCCCTTCCCCCAACCCCCCTCGCCCCCCCTGCAGTGAAGCTCTTTGAGGTGATCGAGACGGAGAAGACGCTTTACCTGGTCATGGAGTACGCCAGCGGGGGTGAGTGGGGGCTTTGGGGCTGCCCTGGGGGCTTTGGGGGGGTCACAGGGATCGGGGGGGCACCTTGGGCTGCCTCTCACCCCCCCATGTGCCCCCCAGGTGAGGTGTTCGATTACCTGGTGGCCCACGGGCGCATGAAGGAGAAGGAGGCCCGGGCGAAGTTCCGACAGGTCTGGGGGGGTGATGCCGTTTGACCCCCCCTAAAGGGGTTGGGGACCCCCCACCATGTCCCCGAGGGGGCTGGGGGTGTCCCTGTGCCCCCCCTGACACCCCCCTGTCCTGCAGATAGTGTCGGCCGTGCAGTACTGCCACCAGAAGTTCATTGTGCACAGGGACCTGAAGGTGAGAAACCCCCACCTGGAACCCCCCTGGGACCCCCAGAGCGGCACCCAGACACCCCTGGGACCTCCAGAGCGGCACCCAGACACCCCTGGGACCCCCAGGACAGCACCCAGACACCCCTGGGACCCCCAGAGCGGCACCCAGACACCCCTGGGACCCCCAGAGTGGCACCCAGACACCCCTGGGACCCCCAGGACAAAACTCCCAATATCCCTGAGCTTGCTGGGTGGGTGCCAGGACCCTCCAGGACAGCACCTGGACACCTCTGGGCCCCCCAAACCAGCCCCAGCTGCCCCTCAAAGCCCCCCCAGGGCCCAGTAACGCCCCTGGGTGCTCTCCCTCCCCGGGCCAGGCCGAGAACCTGCTGCTGGACGCCGACATGAACATCAAAATCGCCGATTTCGGGTTCAGCAACGAGTTCACCTTCGGGAACAAGCTGGACACGTTCTGCGGGTCCCCCCCCTACGCCGCCCCCGAGCTCTTCCAGGGCAAGAAGTACGACGGGCCCGAGGGGGACGTGTGGAGCCTGGGGGTCATCCTCTACACGCTGGTCAGCGGGTCCCTGCCCTTCGACGGGCAGAACCTCAAGGTGTGCCCACGCTTCGGGGCGTCCCTCGCGTGGTTTGGGGTCCCTCAGGTGCTTTTGGGGTCCCTCAGGTGGTTTGGGGTCTGGCTTTGGAGTCACCCTGGGGGCTTTTGGGGTATCTACAGGGGATTTGGGGCTCCAGTGGGTGGTTTTGGGGTATCTGCAGGTGATTTGGGGCTCCAATGGGTGGTTTTGGGAGTGCCATTGGTTATTTTAGGGTATCTACAGGTGATTTGGGGCTCCAATGGGTGGTTTTGGGAGTGCCATTGGTTATTTTGGGATGCCAACAGGTGGTTTGGTGGCCCAGCAGGCGTTTTGAGGTCCTGTGGGTGGCTTTAGGGGTGCCCACAAGTGATTTTTGGGGTGTCTTGGGTGGTTTTGGGAGTCCAGTGCGTGGGGTGGGATTCTGAGGGTGGTTTTGGGGTAGCCACGGATGGTTTTGGGGGCCTGTCAGGTGGTTTTTGGGGTGCCCGCGGGTGATTTAGGGGTCTCTGGGGTGGTTTGGGGGTGCCCATGTCTGGTTTTGGGGTGCCACAGGAGCTGCGGGAGCGGGTGCTGCGGGGCAAGTACCGGATCCCGTTTTACATGTCCACGGATTGCGAGAACCTCCTCAAGAAGTTCCTCATCCTCAACCCCACCAAGAGGGGCACCCTGGAGGTGAGGGGACCCCCAGCATGGGCCTGCACACCCCCAAGAGCGCCCCAAGGACCTTCTGGGGACCTCCCCCGTGCCCCCAGCACAGCAGCGAGCACCCCTGGGATCTTCTCCTGCCCCCAAAGTGTCCCCAGAGGTGACCCCGACCCCCTGTGTGCCCCCAGCAAATCATGAAGGACCGCTGGATGAACGTGGGCCACGAGGACGACGAGCTCAAGCCCTACATGGAGCCCGTGCCTGACTACAAGGACCCCCGCAGGACAGGTGGGACCCCCAGGGTGAGGCCTGGGGACACGGGGACCCCCCGGCGCCCTGCGCCCCCCCTGAGGGCCGTGTCCCCCCAGAGCTGATGGTGTCCATGGGCTACACGCGCGAGGAGATCCAGGAGTCGCTGGTGGGGCAGAAGTACAACGAGGTGATGGCCACCTACCTGCTGCTGGACCACAAGAGCTCCGAGGTGGGGACACTGGGGGGACAGTGCAGGGGACGGGGGTGCCACGGGGAGATGAGGGGAGGAGGGGACAATGAGGGGACACGGGGAGGAGCACGGTGACACTGGGAGGGTCGTTGGGGTGAAGAGGGGACAGAAATACAAGGGGACATTGTGGCGGTGTGGGATCGTTGAGAGGTCAGGGTGAGGGCACGCGGGGACACTGAGGTGACACGAGGACACACGGAGCACGGAGGGAGCAGCGATGTGGGGACACGGGGACGCTGAGGGGATGGGGTGGGACACAGGGGACACCGTCGTCCCCGCCGTGCCCTGCCCCCGTGCCAGCGTGTCTCCACGCTCTCCCGTCCCCCCTGTCCCCAGCTGTGCCGTGGTGGCACGTCTCTGTCCCCAGCTGTGCCCGTGCCAGCGTGTCCCTGTCCCCAGCTGTGCCCTGCTGTGGCACGTCCCCATCCCCAGCTGTGCCCGTGCCAGCGCGTCCCTGTCCGTGCCCGGCGGGTGTCCCCGTGTCCCGCCGTGTCCCCACGTGTCCCTGTGTCCCCAGCTGGAGGAGAACCTGTCCCTGAAGCCGCGGGTGGCCCCGGAGGTGGCCAACAGCTCGGGGCCCTCCCCCGCTCACAAGGTCCAGCGCAGCGTCTCGGCCAACCCCAAACGGCGCGTCAGTGACCAGGGTGAGAGAGAGCCCAAACTGGGGACCCTGGGGACACTGGGGACACTGGGGGGGTGAGACCCCACACTGGGGACACTGGGGACACTGGGGGGGTCAGTGACCAGGGTGAGAGAGAGCCCACACTGGGGACACTGGGGACACTGGGGGGGTGAGAGCCCACACTGGGGACACTGGGGACTGGGGCTGTGGGTGGGTGGATCCCTCAGGGGTGGGGTGTCCTGGGTGCTGGGGTGGCTCCAGGGGACAGGAAGGGGGGGCTGTGTCCCCTCAGGGGGCAGGAATGGGAGTGGGGGTGCCTGTAGGGTGGGAGTGGGGGTGGCCAGACCGTCATGGGGAGGTTTTGGGGGTGGGACCTGGACCCCAAATGAGGAGGGGATGAAGAGGAAGGGAGGGGTCCCTGTGGGTCCCCGCGGGACCCCCACCCCTGACAGCCCCTCCCACCCCCAGCCGGGCTCTCCATCCCCACCTCGGCCTCGTACTCCAAGAAAACGCAGGCGGCCAACGCCGAGAACAAGCGAGGAGGAGGAGGAGGAGGAGGAGGAGGAGGAGGAGGAGGAGGAGGAGGAGGAGCAGGGGAGGAAGAGGGCGGGGGGCGCCGGGCCGGCAGCACCGCCAAGGTGCCCCCCAGCCCCCTGCCCGGCCTGGAGCGATCCAAGGGCACCCCCTCCCCCTCCACGGTCAGTGCAGCCTGGGGGACACCTGGGGGGAGGGGTGGGGGGAGGGGTGTCCCAAACCTCAAACATCTGGAACCCCTGGATTTGGGGTCAGGATCTTCTGGGGGGTGGGCAGGAGGGTACCTATCCCTAGGCTCACTGATGGGGCTGTCGTTGTTCCCCAGGGGAGGGGAGGGGTCCTGGTGTTTGGGGGGGTTGGGGACACCCGTGTCCCCCCCAGCGCCCCCTTCCCGTGTCCCCCACAGAACAGCGTCCTGTCCACGGGCACCACGCGCAGCCGCAACTCGCCGCTGCTGGACCGGGCCAGCCTGGGCCAGAGCTCGCTGCAGAACGGCAAGGACAGGTGGGGGCCCCTCCCCAAACCCCCTGCCCCTCCCTCCCACCGTGGGGCACCCACGGAGCGCTGGGGGCCACCACAGCTTCCCCCGGGGGGGTTCCTCAGGGGTCCCCAGGGCGCTGGGATGCAGCTGGGGGGTGGGTGACCCCCCATTCCTGCGTTCACTGGGTGCTGGGGAGCGTCCCACCTTCCCCCGGGGGGTCCCTGGGGGGTGCCCCGGGGGCAGCAATGTCCCCTCTCAGGGCCCTGGGGGTGCCCCTGGGTGCCAGGGGGGGCTGACCCCGCTGTCCCCCCCGCAGCGGGGCCCCCCTCCGGGTGCCGGCGGCGTCGCCCTCGGCCCACAACGTCAGCCAGGGCCCCGGGGAGCGGCCCAGCTTCCCGCGGGGCGTGTCCAGCCGCAGCACCTTCCACGCCGGGCAGCTCCGCGCGCCCCCCCGGGACCCCCTGCCCTACGCGCTGCCCCCCGGGCTGCCCCCGCCCGCCTCGCCCTCGGGCGCCAGCCAGGGCCGGCGCGGCCCCTCCGCCAGCCTCTTCAGCAAGTTCACCTCCAAGTTCGTGCGCAGGTGAGCCCGCACCTGGGCCGGCCCGGGCTGCTCCCCCCGCCCCTGTGTCCCCTGGATGTGTCCCCCTGGTGTGTTCTGGGCTGTCACTGTCCCCCCCCGGTGTCCCCTCAGTGCCCCCCGGCTGTGTCCTTTTGGTGTGTTCCCTCTGTGTGTCCTGGGCTGTCCCCTCGGTGTTCCCTCGGTGCTCCAGGGATTCTGTGTCCTCTCTGTTTGTCCCCTAGGAGGTGTCCTCGGTGTGCTCTTGTCCCCCAGGCGCCTCCTGTGGTTTTCTGCCCCCTCAGGGTGTCCCCTTGGTGTTCTCAAGGCTTTTCTGTTCTTCTCCTTCCTCTGTGTCCCCTCGTGTCCCCTCCTGTCCCTCGGGGACCTCTTCCTGTCCCCCACGTTTCCTCCTGTCACTGCCACTGTTCTCTCAGGGACCCCCATGTCCCTTCCTGTCCCCCCTGGCCTCCCACTGATCCTCTTGGGGACCCCCCGTGTCCCCTCCTGTCCCTGAATGTCCCATTGGGGACCCTCCCTGTCCCTGAATGTCCCATTGGGGACCCCCAGTGTCCCCTCCTGTCCCTGAATGTCCCATTGGGGACCCTCCCTGTCCCTGAATGTCCCATTGGGGACCCCCAGTGTCCCCTCCCATCCCTCTGTCCCCACAGAGCCGGGGAGGGGGGTGGGGGTGCTGCTTCTCCCCGGCCCCCACTGACCCCACCCCCTCTCGGGGGGCTCTGGGGGGGGTGGGGG
>WAAE01006261.1:0-17316 GCA_013400495.1 Nicator chloris | reverse complement strand
TAATAGTAACAACAATAATAATAGTAAAGCATCCTTATTATTCTAAAGAATATCTTTTCAATGTTTCTGAGGATTCCTTTTCTAATGTTTCCTTTTGTGCTATTCAGACCAGAGCTTTGTTATTGTGACAGATGAGAGAAGTTAAGGGATCTAAACCCATTTAAACAAGGATGCCAAATACAACTGCAAAAGCAGCTTTTAATCCAGCACACCATTTCTCTGAATTTTGGCACATTAGATGCTCATTGTACAACACATCCAAGACTGCCATCTAATGCTGCTCAGTAAAATTCTTAGTTCAGTCTTATATTTTTGGCATAATATTACACCAGTAGGAACACTGCAGCAACATGAAAACATTCTTAGAAAATAATTTGCTCTAATCAAATAACATTTTGTTTTGTTACTGCTGTTTAATTCCCTGCCGGTTTGGATATTAGGCAGTAAGTAAAAGCATTTTTTAAATGGTATAGCTGTGATGAAAAATCTATTAGCAGAAAATTCTACAAACTTGCTTTATGCAACACGATAAACATTGACCTATAAATGTTTATTAATGCATTGTCTGTACAGTTAAATTTATCAGTAGGCTGAACATTTGTGGCGCTTGCAAATTCTTATCTGAACTTGTTTCTAAGTGCCTGGCAAATAAAAGCTCCTGTAAATACTGTAGTTTGATCCAAAGCTATTGAACGAGATAAGATCAATAAGCTGATGGGCTTCAAATGTCTGTAAAATGTGTACTTGAATAATACATCAGTTACCTTGATTTTTGCCATGCTAGTACTTAGTCATTCATTATTAAAAATAAAATTTATTTAATCTTGCTAAGAATGTCTGAAGATCGTTGTGTAATACAAGGAAATAAATGTTTTTAAAAGAGTAAATTACTCTCTTCCCTAGAGGAATTTTTTAAGATTTATGAAATTGGTAGGTGATGGAGTATAAGGAAATAAAATTGATTTTTTTTTAAAGTTTATACTTTGATCGTGCCCCTCTGATCCAGCCCTCAGTGAGATTGTATCTGGGGTGCTGTGTCCAGTTCTGGGCTCCTCAGGACAGGAGAGACATGGAACTCCTGGAGCAGGTCCAGCAGAGGGTGAGAAAGATGGGGAAGGGACAGGAGCATCTCTCATGAGGAAGGACAGAGGCAGCTGGGTGTGTTCAGCCCAGGGAGGATCTCATCAATGTCCATCAGTATCTGCAGGGACGTGTCAGAGGGTGGGTCAGGCTCTGCTCAGTGCTGACAAGGAATAGGATGAGACACAAAGGGCAGGAACTGATGTTCCACTTGAACATGAGGAAGAATTTCTGTCCTGGGCAGTGACCAAGCACTGGAACAGGTTTTCCAGAGAGGCTGTGGAGTCTTTCACTGGAGATATTCCAAAACTGTCTGGACACAGCCATGTGCCAGTGCTCTGGGATGGCCCTGCTTGAGCAGGTGCTGTTAAGACCTATCCCCCTGCACTAGCAGTGTAAAACACTGCTGCTTAATAGCCTACAGAATTTCATGTGTGATAACAAATATTCTCTGAATAGCTACAAAGTTCTTAAAGGCAATCAGCTGTGCTGCACCCCACTGGCTTGGTTTTCTGGAATGGTGCATCCAGTATGTCACCACAACATGGCAGAATGATTCACTTCACCTATCAGCAGTAAAATATTAGCAATAAAATCATCAGTACCTAGCATCTCCACTATGAGGATGGGAAAGAGAGTTGCTGTGTCTCAGGGATTTAGGATTTTGGTAAAACCATCTCTACGTTGCTCGGATTTTGTGTACATTGATGGGGGTCCAGTGCTGTGAGAACAACAAAAGGAAAATGTAAAAATTTCAGTACTGGAGAATAAAATATTGATTCCATGTAAAGTGTCCACAACATGTCAGAATCCAATGGCTTAAGGACTGGAGTTTTCAAAATTGTGTATAAAATATACGATGAATAATTTGAGGGTGTATCTGTGGCCAAATAAATTTCTTCAACATTTGGTAGTATTCTGATGTGAGCTTCATTCATGCCATTGAAATCTGCCATTGAAATCCATCATTCACACTGTGCTGGTTGATTTGGTATGGTCAGAATAAATCATACTGAATGTCTCTTGTTTTAAGAATTTGTACATTTTTCCAGTTAAGTTCCAATTATTATGGCCTTATGGACATATCTAATTAAATATAAAGATATAAAGTTGAGTTTCTGATTGAACACATTGATGAAATCATCTGAACACAGTCTGTGGAATCTGTGGCATCATTACACAACTTAAAATGGGTAGTACCTGTCTATACTGAATATACCTCAAAATATATGTATAGCTGCACTTTAAACTCATAAAATTAGGCAGACATAAAATCTTTCCATGATTTTCAGGCAGATCCAAGAATACAGATACAAAATTTTCTTCCCTTTTTATGAACTGTCTATTAATTAAAAGCTTAGAAAATTTTCTAGAAGTTAAGCAATAAAAAGATTTGAAATAGGCCAAGGATCGAGAGAGTATGCACAATTAAATACATATTTACCAAAATACATAGCAATAATCATCAAGTCTAAAAGTGAACTGAATGCTGCATACTAATGTCATTCAAATTAGTGATAACATGGGGAAAATAAATTTTCTGCAATTCAAGATTCGTATTTAGAGATTCTTTGAGGCTACGTTTCAGAAAATTAGAACAAAAACACCCCAAGCTATATATATGTTATGCTTTGCTTAACATCCCTTCTGCTAAATTGTAGAGACATTTAGACACTGCCCTTAACTGCAATAAGTTTAAACTTTTGGGCATCCCCAAAGTGGTCAGGCAGTTGTACTACATGACTGTTGCAGATCCCTTCCAACTGCAACAATTCTATTCTAGAATATTCTAATCTATGCTACTCTAATTTAGTTTGTGGGGAAAAACAGCATTGGTTTTAACAACTTTGAGGAGATTTATACATTATTCCTTGATCTGGACCTAACCAAGGAGAGGACATCATTGTGAGGAAAAATCCTCATGGGCAGTATCTGGCTTCTTTCTCTTTTTTTCTTTTCCTTTCAACTGGAAGAATTTTACCCTTTAGATTTTTTGACATCATGTCAGCAACTTTTTGCTTGCTCATTCTTTCAAACATAGCCACAAGGCATATTGAGAATCAAAACTGCTTCAGTACTTGACAGTACGGGTTTTGTAAATCCCTTCTTATCCTTGAACTGTAGAAAGAAAGTCAGGATTTGCAAGTGAGTGTTTGAGTTTTTCATTCAGGATTCATTGACTTAATTGGTGAAACTGTTTTGAGATTTGTAAGCATGTAGTGGGACTCAGAAATACTTTGTGAGATTTGCAAAACGCAGAGACCTTCCAACGTCAATAACACACTCCTCAAAGCAGCTGGGTATCAAACTAGTAGTTTATAACAATTTTGGTTAGTTTTTAACAATGCCTGTTCAGCTTTTCAGAGATCACAGACTCTGAGACATCTCAGTTGCTGAGATTTAGGGCTTTGTAAGACAGGTGCTGCTGCGAGTTGTTATTTTTCTCCTGACAAGGTGCCTGATGGCAAAGAAACAGACAGGCAGGTATCAGGTATTGGACAGCTGGAGAACAGGTAGGAAGAGGGCTCCTGGCATTGTTGGGAGATGTAGGGTCAGACCCTGTGCAAAGACCACTGCTACACTTTGTTCTCAAGGTCACACCGTGGAGAGATTAAAAGTGGAAACGGTGTTTCTGTCACCCCTGCAAAGAAATCTGAAAAGGTCTCTGATGGCTGTCAGGTGCTTTTCTTACTTTGGTCCTTCTAATGGAAAATAACCTCACAGTAAACAAGTGCCTGGAGGAAAAGAACCTGCAGTGGATGAGCACTGCCATTTGTTAATACAGTGTATTCCTACAGGACTTGATACAAATCTTGCCAGAATCAGGAGCAGATTTAGGATTCACCATTTTAAGGAAACAGAGACTAATCCTCCCATTGAATGGATTTCAAAATTTAGCTTTGGTATATAGAAGAATAGAATAGAATAGAATAGAATAGAATAGAATAGAATAGAATAGAATAGAATAGAATAGAATAGAATAGAATAGAATAGAATAGAATAGAATAGAATAGAATAGAATAGAATAGAATAGAATAGAATAGAATAGAATAGAATAGAATAGAATAGAATAGAATAGAATAGAATAGAATAGAATAGAATAGAATAGAATAGAATATTTCAGTTGGAGGGGATCTAAAAAATCATCTGATCTGACTGCCTGTCTAATTCAGGGCTGACCAAGTTAAAGTATGTTGCTATCCAAATGCCTCAAACACAGACAGACTCTCTAGGAAGCCTGTTCCAGTGTTTTACCACCCCCTCACTAAATAAATTATTCTTGTCCAATCCAAACCTTCCCAGGGGCAGCTTTGAACCATTCCCATGTATCCTATAACTGGATAATGGGCAGAAGAAATCAACTCTCCACTTCCTTCCCCATGAAGCTGCAGAAAATGATGTTGCCCCTCAGCCTCCTTTTGAAGGCCTTCAGCAATATCTATGATCCCAACAGCAAGGGATCCTGCTGTTATTTATGCAGCATGCCAGGACCATGGTCCTTGTCACTGCAGGTGCTTTACAAACACACAGGAAGATAAACCCCCTGTTCTAACAAGCTAATAAGATAGTAGCTGACCATAAATAACAATAGCAGGAATGTAAGAAAGAAGGATGACAGCAGCAAATATAGGAAGATTACACTGGTAGCTACTGAGCAAGTTGATGCCCTACTGAAGGCAATGACGTTCCTATTTACAAGCAGAAAAAAATGAAATCAATGGTCCATGGCTGATTGAGAGCCAAACCATCATGTGCTGGCCAATTCCTCATAGACATCACAGCACACACACCTCATCTTGAGCTTACAAGGAGCAGGTAAGTGGATAATGCACTGCTTCCATGCTCAGTGCAAGACAAATCTTTGTTGAAAATAAATGTGGTAAGTCTCCTCATATATACGGTTTGAAGCCATAATAGATTTCTTTACAACAGTAAAAAAAAAAAAAAAAAAAAAAAAGAAAAAGTTAAATCCATGCTCAAAAGTTTCAGAGGTAAGAAATTTTGAATTATTTCTCAAGGAATTAATAATTTCACTGAAAGTTGTTGGTTGCATCATGAAATAAGGTTATGCATTCTGTGAACTGGTATAAACAACCAAAAATAACCATCTTCCAAATTAATTTCTGAGTCTAATCTAAGTAGAAAAGCTTCACAGCCACACCATGCCTCACGCCCACAGCTGAGGGGACCTCAACAGGCAGATTTTAACTGGAAGGGGGAGGACCTGCCTGGAATTTAGTCTCTTGCCTCAAACCACACCATTTACTCTGTACATCCATTTACACATTTTTCCACTGAGTGGTGTGAACGTTCCAGCACCGAGACATGAAATACAGGTCAGGGTCCACGCCAGACAAGGAAGACACAGGCCAGTGTCACCTCTTCACCATCTTTGCATATTCCATCAGTCAAAACAGATATATACACCTGATTTCCCTGATGAGAGAAGAAAGCATAAAGAAAGGAAATATATAAAAAGTGCTAGAAAAAAACCCAAATGAAACTTTGGAGCTTAGTAACTGAAGTACCTAAAATCTCATAATTACACAACAAAAAGAGAGGAAAACATTAGTTATAGCCCTTCCAGGCTCAACAAAGGACTGGAAGATTTAGAAATTAAAAGGCATTATTTAGCAAACAGAAAAGGGAAGCAACAGCTATCAACCAGGAGGGGAAGTTATAGGGTGTAGAAAATTAAGGCAGTAAAAGAGCAAAATCTGACTAGCTGGAAGAAGGTAGGTTCTGAATAATAGCTATAATAAAATTCTGGTGCTCAGGGGGGTGGCAGAACTTTTAATGAGATATATGTTTATTCAATATTTCTGTTTTGTATCTTGAAAGAAGCAGGAGGATGTATTTGAGTCATATGAACATGATGAAGTATTTTCCAGTCCATTAGTAGCTGTGGAGGGTGTTAAACATCTCTCAGAGATAAATAATTTTAAATCAGCAGGCCAGGCTACTTGCTTGGATGGATCCTGTGTGAGTTGATGGAAGACATTTCTAGTTCATGCTCTGAATTTTGAATAGACAGGATGAATAGTCAGGGATAGAGGCAAAACAGCAGCTGGCTGGACAAATCCGAGCACTGTATTATGATTCAGAGAAGGCAAGGGTGTTTAAGATACTTTGGACACAATTAGCCTATCTGTCACAGACAAAATCCAAGGAAAATCTGATTCTGGTATAAATCCATAAATTATCAGGCTGGGAAGGTGATTAATGTCAGTCAATACTACCTTTTTCACAGGAAAATCAATGCAATCAAACAAAAAATCCCCATGTTTTTTGAAATGACAGGCTTGATAACTGCAAACATACCAAGACTTCAGAAGAGTGTGGGATTAAGTATTGCACTACCTCCTGGTTAAAAGTTGTCAAGAAAGCACATTAGGTGGGTTGAGAGCTCGATGGCTGTCTATTTCAGAAAGAGATTCAGTGGAAAATTGTCAGCCTGGGGAGGAAGAACAGACAAAAAAGATTTGCAAGGACTTGCCTAATGACACTCAGTATTTTCAGAAGAAAATCAAAAGGAAAAAATGAGGAGGTGACATCAGGACTGGAAGCCAAGGAAATGGTGAGGAAGTCAGAGCAGCTTGCAAGTGAAATTGCATGTCCTTGTGTGAAAAGTCCTTCTCCAGCCTTCATGTAAGCCCCCTTGAGGTACTGAAGGGCTGCTGCAGGGTCTCTCTGCAGCCTTCTCTTCTCCAGGCTGAACAGCTGAACTCTCTCAGCCTGTGTCCACAGCAGAGCCTCTCCACTCCTGTGACCAGCTCAGTGTTCTCTGGGCTCATTCCAACAGGTCAGCACCTTTCTTGTATTGGATGTCCCAGACCTGGGTGCAGGAGCCTGGGTGGGGTCTCACAGGAGCAGATCACAGGGGGACAATCACCTCCCTCCACCTGCTGGTCACATCTCCTTTGGTGCAGCCCAGGATGCAGCTGGCATATTGAGCTTTTTATCCACACACCCCCCAAGTCCTTCTCCTCAGGGGTGCTCTCAATCCATTCTCCTGTGGTTGTGCTTGGGATTGCCCTGGCCCAGGTGCAGGGTGATGCACTTGGCGTTTTTGAACTTCATGAGGTTCACCAGGTCCCTCTCTCAGGCCTGTCCAGGTCCCTCTGGATGACATCCCTTCTCTCCAGTGTGTCAGCCACACCACACAGCTCAGTGTCATCAGCAAACCTCGTGAGGCTGCACTCAATCCACGGTCCATGTTGCTGACAAAAGCTTTAAATAATGCCAGTGCCAATACTGACCCCTGAGGAGCACATCTTCTCACTGGTGTCCTCTTGGACATCAAAGTGTTGATCACAACTCTTTGGGTGCAATCATCAAGCCAATTCCTTATCCACCAAGTGATCCATTTGGCAAACCCATCTCTCTCCAGTTTGGAGACAAGGGTGCCATGTGGNCTTCTCTTCTCCAGGCTGAACAGCTGAACTCTCTCAGCCTGTGTCCACAGCAGAGCCTCTCCACTCCTGTGACCAGCTCAGTGTTCTCTGGACTCATTCCAACAGGTCAGCACCTTTCTTGTATTGGGTGTCCCAGAGCTGGGTGCAGGAGCCTGGGTGGGGTCTCACAGGAGCAGATCACAGGGGGACAATCACCTCCCTCCACCTGCTGGTCACATCTCCTTTGGTGCAGCCCAGGATGCAGCTGGCATATTGAGCTTTTTATCCACACACCGCCCAAGTCCTTCTCCTCAGGGGTGCTCTCAATCCATTCTCCTGTGGTTGTGCTTGGGATTGCCCTGGCCCAGGTGCAGGGTGATGCACTTGGCGTTTTTGAACTTCATGAGGTTCACCAGGTCCCTCTCTCAGGCCTGTCCAGGTCCCTCTGGATGACATCTCTTCTCTCCAGTGTGTCAGCCACACCACACAGCTCAGTGTCATCAGCAAGCCTGCTGAGGCTGCACTCAATCCACGGTCCACATTGCTGACAAAAGCTTTAAATAATGACAGTGCCAATACTGACCCCTGAGGAGCACATCTAGTCACTGGTGTCCTCTTGGACATCAAGGTGTTGATCACAACTCTTTGAGTGCAATCATCAAACCAATTCCTTATCCACCAAGTGATCCATTTGGCAAACCCATCTCTCTCCAGTTTGGAGACAAGGGTGCCATGTGGGACAGGGTAAAGTACTTTGTACAAGTCCAGATAGAGGACATCAATTGCTCTTCCCTCATCCATACAAAACTGTAATCCCATCATAGAAGGTCACAAAATTTGTCAGGCACTGTTTTCCCTTAGAGAAGCCCTGTTGGCTGTCACCAATCACCTCCTCCTTTTCTGTGTCCCTTAGAACAGTTTTCAGGATGATCTGCTCCACGATCTTGCTAGACCCTGAGATGAGACTGAGCATTCTGTAGGCCCCTAGGCCTTCCCTTTTATCCCTTTTTTAAATTGTGGTTTCCCTTTTCCGGTTAGTGGGATCTTTACAGGACTGCCACGACCTTCCAACAGGATGGACTGTGACTTAACCACTTTATCCACCAGCTCCCTCAGGACCTGCAGTTGCATCTCATCAGGTCCCATGGACTGGTACCCCTTCTCTTTCCTCAGATTTTCTCAAATCTGATCTTCTGCAGGGGACAGTTCTTCCTTCTCCCAGTGCCTGCCTTTGCCTTGTGTGAGGTGGGCAGTGTCACTGGGGCACTTGCCAGTAAAGACTGACACAAAACCCTCTTGAGTACCTCAGCCTTCTCTGTACCCCAGGTGAAGTTCAACCCTTCCCACTTGGCCAGTGGAGTGTCCCTCCCTCAGGGACCTCCTAAGTGCCCTCCCACACAAACACTAAAACCCCTAAGTTCAAGGATTAAACCAGATCAAACTGAATGAGTCAGACAATTTTTTTTTTTTTTTCTGAGAGTAAGAATGTTTAATTACTGGAAAATAGTGACAAGGGAAATACTCTGTCTCCTGACCAAGATACCTTGTTGGAAGATAGACTCTAAAACAACAATCTAACAGTCAAGTGGTAAGGCGTACTGGTAAAGGAACAAGGACGTAAAATAAGACACTATTTGTTTTAAATTTTAAACCCTAATGTACTCTATAGTAGTGAATTTGTCAAGAAAAGTTTATGATCTAGACAGCACTAACACAATTCATAGGTTAGACTTGATCTTGGTGGCCACAAAGGCAAAACTCCTACTGATTTTAACAGATAAGAATTAGCCAAGAATTAGCCAGTAAAATGTCAGGCTAGATGCTGATCTGTGAGAACAAATCTGAAGTGATTTCCTTGTATTTTCATTCCAGTCAATAATTTTTGGCTCCTTTGAAGTCCAACTCAGCTGTTGCCAGTCTTCACCAGAGCTACCATAATCTCACAGATCTGCCAAGCCCCCAACACACCTAATAAATCTGCTTAGTTTTGCAAGACAAAAGATTTTGCAGCAAAACCAGAGATTAATTAATAGCATATGAACAGCACAGTTTGTTTTTTCACATATCTGATTTCTGAAATCTCCTCTTTTATGTATTTTCAGACAGTCACTATTATAGCACAGCACAGATTTTTGTGTCAGACCCAGGAAGAGATTTCTAATCTGTGAGGAAGCAAATCAAGCAGACAACCGTGAACTGATAATGAATGAAAGAGGGAATGCAAATTCAGACCGTAAGCAGTTAATACAATAATTAGTCAGGCGATTTATTCAGCGTAGGGGTAACATTTGCACAAGCTACTTAGCATATGGTGAGAGCAAGTACAAACATGGAATTCTGAGAGAACTTCCACTCTGCTGTCTCGTGATCAACCCAAGGCAAAAGACAGGCAGCAAGGAATATCTGCAGAACACATCTTTTTGTACTTGCAGGTTTGTATTCCCTTTCCAGTTAGCCACAGGCTAGTGTATTGACACAGATTGTTAATATCTGTATCAAAGTTCAGGCATCATCTAGTGCAGCTCACAAATGGGTGGCCAATGTGATGTGCACAAAGATCTTACCACCCTACAGGATTACCTGCCAAGATCACGTTGACAGGATATGTCTGGAAAGTAAAAAAATTCATTAACAAAAGTGTTCTAATGCATCGGGCTACAGCTAGTGCATTAATAATATAATTAAATATATCTTCAAAAACACAGCACTGTCACTAATCAGCAGGGGTAGAGCCTAAAAGAAGTGTAGAATCTTAGAACAACTTGCTATTATTGTCTTTGTGTGTCTTTTTTTTTTTTCAAGGCATACCTGGCAGCTGAATATTTTTACTCTGTCTGCAATAACCAGTCAAGCAGCTCAGAAAATGCAATGACAACTTGATAAGAAAAATGATATGTTCAGAGATATAAATAGTTTGAGCACACACTGCTATTTCCATAGATTCGGAGAGGTTGAGAATACATCTTATATAACAGGAAAAAAATGGTTGAAAATTATTGAACATTCTGCAATATGCATCTTATCCAGTTTTTTAAAATGAGGAAAAAGAAGAGAAAGGGGTTTTTGTGGGTTGTTTTTTTTTTCTATAGGATGCATACTCAGAAGCTCTGGAAATTGTACATCCTCAAGAGAGTGAACAAGAAGCACAAATAAAAGCTTAAGACTTGAGAGATGCAAAAAGTGTTACAAATTGCTGTTAACATTGAATTTGATCGTGGCTTTGTCCCAGTCTCAAACAAGGACCAAATGCATCAAAATCACAGAAGGATTTCCCGTGGCTCAGTCTTCATTTTTAAATGCAATCTCCAGGCCAGGCTTGGGGCAGGACTGGCTGTTTGTCTGGATCCTTGTTTCACACATCCTTGTTCAGCTTTGGTCTTGTCTTGAACCTACCAGGATGCTGAGAGTGTTTCACAAAGAGGGTCAAGGGAGGCCCCCACGGACAAAATTGTGTCCATGGGATGTCTTGGTGATGTCATCCACTGACTCAAATTGTGAAGCCACTTTTAGGGGATAAACAGAGCAAGAGAAAGGGAGAATGGGATAGTGAAAAGTCTCCTCAGTGGCCAACCAGGGAGAAAAACAATCTTCCAGTTGATGGTTTCTGCCTGTGATCCTACTAACACTCCCTTGGACAAGTTTTGACTACATGTTGCACACCGATTAACTACTAAACTTTTTGAATATATATATATTACTGGATAATAATTATGGGCTATTGAAATGGTTTTTATGTATTGAAGTAATTCATTAAGTCTTCCTCTTCTCCACTATATTGTTATACACTTAAAAAAGGCAGGAAAATGGGGAGAGAGTTATTCCCACATCTGTGACAATTTCTTACAGGAAAATTTTTACTAAATCAATATATCTCAGGATTTGCAAGAGTGAGGTTGTGAGAACAACATGAGAGAACAGCACACAAAACCAACACGAGATATGCAGGTGTAAAACTGCCACAGCAGCATCTCCAGGGTGCACAGAGGAAGGTGGCAGAGTGGGAGAATGAGGTGCCAAGAGAAATGGAAAATCCTCAGCATGAGAAAGGTTAAGGCACTCTGCAAAGTGAGGGATACTCCATTAAAAATTAACAGGGCATGTCTGTCTTTATTGGTACATCAGACTTCATGGTAAATAACAAACTTCCCTAAGTGTATGCTCTTAATGTCACCCAGTGTCCGGAGGTTTGTGGTAAGGAACAATGTTGGGCTCTAGGAGACTCTGCTTCAAGAGAGTTCCTAGAAGGATGAAGGGAAGATTAGATGGCAACAACAACAGGAAGGTGTTCAGCTCTTGTCTCATCAAAAGTACTCTTTGTCAACAAATAATAAAATCTAATATTGTATTATATGTTTTTAGCAGGCTCCTAGGGGACATTATCATTTTCTCATTCTATTTTTAGAAAGGTTAAAGAAAAACATATCTTTGGTATTTGACAGGTGAAGAGGGAAGCTTTGGTTTCCTTTTATGAGACCCAACAAGCACAAAACTTTGCAAACTATGTTTTTCACTTGCTGACCATGGACAGTCGTGTCATTGCTCAATCTATTTTAAAACTTGACCCTGATGAGGCAATGAAAACCAGGGTGGTAAAAATACGATTTCAAACTGAGATTGACCTGCTTCTTCTAGCCACAGACATGAGGACTGAAAACTTTAAAAAGCTCAGCTTATGTGTCAAATGTTGTCCTTGTTTTTACATTTGCTACAAAGAATATCTGAGGATAAAACAAAAACCTGTCAAGGGGAAAAAAACCAGCCACCAAAACAAAGAAAAGCTTTCCCAAAAATATTTAATGTCCTTTGGAGAAAAATGAGTATGTGAAATGTATCTTATGAAGAGGAAACATTCATGCCTTTAACACACTATTTTATACTATTAAAAACAAAGATTTATAAGAGAGTAACTTGCCAGGAGTATTAATGTGAAAATTATTTGCAGGATTCTGTACAAATATTGAAAAATCACAATTTTCCCATAGTAAACCTTTCGTCACATGGCCTGTTGGAAAACATATTCAAGGTCAAGGGCACAGATATATATCCCATTTACCAAAAAGGAACCATGTATTACTCTTCAGAAAATTCATGGTTCTGGTCTAAACTCCTTCCCATGGATGTAATTAGCAACAGAGTCAGACTACTGAGTGTACCTGGAAAATCTTCCTATAGATACAACTGTAACACTGCAAAAGGTATTCCTGAAGTACACAGAACCAGACATTTTTGGCTTTCAACTGAAGGTTGTGTTATCTTGTTGGGAGTGGAAATGCACATCTCCCTGTGTGTCTAATCCCCTCTGAGGGTTTCTCTGAATAACCTACAGAGCACTTTGGCAAAAATAGCCATGCAGATTCAGCGACCAAAAGCACCATTCTCCCTTCTCCACGCAATTAATTAATTGTTTTGACCTGTCCTTTGTGGAAAATAATACCTCACCCCAGTATTTAGGTGAGCACTACAGATTATCCACATGGCCCAACAGGGGCTGAAGGAAGTCTTTGCTGTGCAGAACCCAGAACAGGTTTGAATTCCTGTAACAATGTCATAACCTTGGGTCTCATGTGTGTTTCTTCACAGACTCTGGAGAGGTTCAGTCCAGAAGAGTCTACTGTCACTGTCAGTTGCTCACTGATGCCAGGTTACAAAGCTGCAATGGTGACTGTGCTGAAGAAGCAGAGACAACTTGAGAGGCAGAATAGAAATTAAGGTGCTCATCTGAGCAGATGAAACAAAAACTATGGGTGGTACTTCATAGCTTAATATCGTGGATACTTGTGCACAAGCTGATTGTGATTGTGAACATGTGAAAAGGGAAATTCTTATAATAATAATAATTACAGCCTGGAAGGACACAAGGAAAATTGGGAAGAAATATTTTATTAATAATCATTGCAGAGAAAACTCAGCTGAAACAAATGGAGAAATCTAATTTGACTTCGAGTCAGGATGTCACATGAAGAGCTAGGTCCTGAGTAAAAAAAAATCTGTGCTGCTTTCCTCCAGAAGCTGAATAAACTGCAAACTCCACCGTTATGGTCTGCAGGCACCACAGAATGAAACACAGCAGCATTTTCATAAAGGACAGACACAGCTGGAAAACACCTCCATAAATAAACTGGAATTAATGGTATTAAAGCAGAATTTAACAACATGGCAGGAACAGCACAGGAAACAATGCTGATATTAACAGAGGAACCTTAAACACACAGCCCACTCATGCACTGAAAGGGCCTGGAGTGACTGGTGAAAGATTTCTAAGATGGGTGAGACAGGGCACATGAAAGTATTTGAACAACTTTTTGAAGTTCTAAAAAGGAAATGATTCCTTTGACCAGGAAGATGACAGAAAGAAGCATTTCCATTTTTATGAGTGGAAATAAGAGAACTTCCATCAACTGCATGGAAATTGCTCCATTACAAGTAAGTTGAAACTCTGCATGTGCACTGTCAAACTCTATGTTGGCCTGAGAATGTGCTTTTCTCCAAGACAGTTTCAGAGGTGGCATTTTTCATTGCAGCTATGTGATTGTTTAATCATATTAAGAGCCTAATTTATACATTTTTTTCCATACTTTTGTAAAAATGAACTAAATAATTCCAAAGGAGAAATAGATACATCAGATCTTTACTACATCAGTCATTGAGACAGAGCTCTTTGGGAAAATAAAGCAAACTTTGAATAAAATTGAGAGAAAAAATCTTTGATCACACCTGACCAGAAACCTTTTCATGGCTATTCCTTGTGCCTTTTTAGGATATGCAAACCTCTAGGAAAGTGCTACATCTTGACTTAAAACCGAAAAAACACCTTTTCAGTTATTTGTAAGGAAAACCTGTAGAAGATAAAAGCAAACAATCATTTATCAGACAGTTTGGGTGTTGGGATCTGTATTGTGCTGGCAAGTGGTTAAACAAGGTCCTGTCAAAATCTAATCCTCCCCCCTGCCTGATTTTGTGATCTCCTAAGGGTGGAGGACAAGACTTGCTCTTTTTCAGAGTGACAAGTGGTGACGGCTCCAGGCCCTTGCAGGTTGGCTGCCTGAGCTCATCACATAAACCCATTTTAAACTGGTTTATTGAGGATCCACATCAGCCCATCAGTGGTGGAAGATCAAGACTCTTCTATTCTTATACTCATCCATGCTGCTATTTATTCTTAAGAATGAGGGCTTCGTTTGAAAGCAGAAGAGACACAATCTGTATTTTTAAATCCTGTCGACTTTCAAAGCCAGGTAAACCTCTTCCTGCCTTTGTAGTCCATAATGAAAGTTCCTAGTCATCCCTGTCTCCTTCTGGTTGGATTGGGAGGACACAAGATCTCACTAGGAAATTTTCCTGATGAATGGAAAACTCCAATACTTAAACCAGGACAAAGGTTTGAGAGTGTTTTCTGTCCCGTGTCTTTGGTCCTGAGGTATTCACTTTATTCTCTTAAATCCAGGAATTTGCAGCAGAAAACCTCCCCCTTGCATAGTCTGCAGTCCAGCTTTTTTAAAAAGGGTTGTGTGTGAGGTTTATTTTTCCCTGAAAAACTAAAATAACATATGTGAAACATCAGAGAATGCATTCTTACTGGTTTTCTGATTGGAGTTCTGCATTCTGTGAAGCAAAGAGATAGTATGTGGATTGATTTTTTAGCCCATAGAATTATCTCTCTTTCTTCAATATATTAAGTCTGAAGTATCTTATCCACCATCCCATTCCTATTCCTTTTTCTTCCCACTGTTTCAATTCATCTGCTATTTCAAAAGCACTCCCTGTTGTATTTGTTACATTTAATATCAGCGAGAAGCACTTACAGAAAGGCATTTGTTACTATTAGAAGGAGAAAAAAAAAAGTGCCCAATCCCATTTCTATTAGGGGCTTTAAAGCAACCTATTTAACTTTTCTGTCTTCAGGGTTTTTTTTCCATATTCAGTTTGCCTGACATACCCTTTTCATTAGTGTATTAGCTACAGCAGCTCAGCCTGGACAGGCACACGAGATTCACCTACACCCAACGTCTGAGGGCTTTTTTACCCTCCAGGATGGAAATTCACTATGGTAATTTCAGCCTAATCAATTGAAATACACGACTGAAGCCACTGCTAATTGACTGAACAACACTGAAATTTGGTAAATGACATAATGTCAGTTTACTCATTCAAAAGTTTCTCGTTGACTGAGGAGGGAGGTTATTGGAGAAGGGTGCCAAAATGAGAGGAGTGGTGGTCAGATGTGCCTGGGCAATCATGGGGTAAAGGCAATGCACTCACTTGGGTCAAGCTGGCTCATACCCTGGTGTAAAGCATGTTGGTTATTTAGTTCTCAGAAAAAAACCAAACAAACAACACATTTGTGGTCAAAAGAGTTGCCTGGAAACATAAAGAAAGTCAGTGACAGTTGGGAGAACAGAATATAAATTTATTACCACCCATTCCTTTCCTGTTCCATTTGTATTTTTTACAGGAAGGGGAAAATTTTTGTCCTGTGGTACGAAAGCAGTGACTCCTCTCTTCAAAGAAAAGGGCTGAGGATCAGACATTACTTGTTGAAAAGGTTTTACAACTTCTTGCTTTTGCTAATGACTACTTCAGCATCTGATAAATCTACCTTCATCATCAATCACCATCAAAGAACCCTAGATTTCTCAGATTCTGATGCTCTTGATCAATCAAAATTCTACTGAAAGTCCTCAGGTTTGTTTGTGGGTGAGAATTAACTAACAAACAGATATCTAACACCAGCAAAATCCCAGCAAAGCACTCAGAGTGTGTTAGGTGGGATATCAACTCTTGCAGTGGCTTTCTAGTGTAGTCAGATGCAACTTTAACCTAAATTTTGCTGTTTAAGACCAAATTATGTCATGAACATTTATGTAATGAAAAGACATTTATGTAATGAAATACACTGAAATTATCTGGAATCATACTACTCTACCACCTAAGTTTTTATATCTCTGGATTAAATTCATAGTTAGTCTTGTTGCAGAAAATTTATGGTGCAAATCTTATAGGGAGAGGCTTTTTACGTGTAGGGATATAAGTCATAAACTTTTCTTATAGTTTATACAGGCAACATGCTCATAGAAGACAGAATAACTTCTTAGCATGTGTTATTCTTCAGCTCTTTTATGTTCAAAGACCATTTGTTTTTCCCAAATCTATCAATGGATGTAGTAAAAGTGAATACTTCTTCCTACCAACTTGGTTTTGTAAATATTCTTACACAACATTGGATATTCTCCAATGAGAGTAAATATGGTATTTTAAGTTATTTGACGTTTTATATTTACCCAGGAAGATTTTTTTTTCTGTCTGCAGTTTTACCCTGACCACTAATGATGGTAGTCCTTGTAGATATTACCCTCCCTCTGCTAGAGACAGCTGAAACAGGATCAATGAAGCCTAATTTGGGCATCTAAATATAAAAGCAGCACACTACAATTAATAACTTATCAAAAACCATTGGAAAACCATTTTTCTTGAAAGTTTGTTTTCTAATCTCCCTATGGTACAAGCTTGCTTTTAGTCTATACCTGCAGAGAAAGACGTGAAATTCTCTTTTTCTTCAACTCAGCCTCTCAAATTCACGACCCTGTTGATGAGTTCACATGAAGTGAATGATGCTGCAGGCATGGCATCCACAGCCTCTACACACCTGCAGTGCTCCTTCTCTGGGATGGGCAACTAAAAGGCTCAAATACCCCTGCCAACATTTCTGAAAATATTCCTGGTTAAGGTTGTTATTGGAAGAATAGAATCACAGAATTGTTTAAGTGGGAAGAGACCTCTAAACACATCAAGTCCAATGTTAACCCAACACTGCCAGGGCTACCACTAAACAGTGTCCCCAAGT